>JAVKPL010007058.1:0-28756 GCA_032173675.1 Gastrolobium villosum
TGCTTATGCAATTGGTGCAGTCCTTGGTCAGCGTAAGGAAAAATTATTACATGTCATTTACTATGCTAGCAAAGTTTTGAATGATGCTCAGGTTAATTATGCAACAACTGAGAAAGAAATGTTAGCAGTGGTTTATGCACTAGACAAATTTAGACCTTACTTGTTAGGATCTAAAATCATTGTTTTCACTGACCATTCTGCTATTAAGTTTTTGATGACGAAGCAGGATGCCAAACCACGACTGCTAAGGTGGAAGCTACTCTTTCAAGAGTTTGATTTGGAGATCCGGGACATAATTGGAGTAGAAAACAAAGTGGCTGATCATGTCTCCAGAATTCAGGCAAAAGAACTACAAGATAGTTCAGAAAAAGAAATCAATGACTATTTTCCTGATGAGAAGGTGATGGCAGTCTTTGTTCCTCCATGGTTCGCAGATTTTGCCAATTACAAAGTTGTAAGAGAGTTGCCTCCTAACCTTACAAGGCAACAACAGAAGAAATTTCTGCGGGATGTAAGGCGATATTTCTGGGAGGATCCACATCTCTATTTCCAATGTGCTGATGGGATCATTCGCAGATGTGTCCCTGAGTTTGAAATAAGTCAAATTTTGTGGCATTGCCATTCTTCTAACTATGGAGGCCACTTTGGGGGTAATAGAACTGTGCAGAAGGTCTTGCAAAGCGGTTACTACTGGCCGACACTTTTTAAGGATGCAAAGGATTGTGTGGAAAAATGTGATAAGTGTCAGAGAACATGAAATATCTCACGCAAGGATGAGATGCCTCTGAATAATATTCTAGAGGTAGAACTATTTGATGTATGGGGCATTGACTTTATGGGTCCATTTCCATCATCTTATTCCAACCAGTATATCCTTGTTGCTGTGGATTATGTTTCTAAGTGGGTAGAAGCTGCTGCTCTTCCTACTAATGATGCTAAGGTGGTTGTGAATTTTCTGAGGAAAAATATTTTTACAAGGTTTGGAGTACCTCGAGCTATTATCAGTGATGGGGGTACTCACTTTTGTAACAAACATTTTGAGAGTTTGCTAGTTAAGTATGGGGTGAGACACAGAATAGCCACACCATATCATCCCCAGACTAGTGGGCAAGTGGAAATCTCCAACAGGGAGATAAAGAGAATCCTGGAAAAGACAGTGGGAATTTCTAGGAAGGATTGGGCTAAGAAGCTTGATGATGCACTCTGGGCGTACAGAACTGCGTTCAAAACTCCAATTGGCATGTCACCTTATCAATTGGTGTATGGCAAACCTTGTCATTTGCCAGTGGAGTTAGAACACAAAGCCTTGTGGGCTACAAGGTTTTTAAATTTTGAACCATCCGGAGCTCAAAAGAAGAGAATACTACAGCTGAATGAGCTTGATGAGTTCAGAAGAACTGCATATGAAAGTGCACAGATTTACAAAGAGAAGACTAAGCTGTGGCATGATAGCAAGATCAAGCACAAAGAGTTTGCACCTGGTCAACAGGTATTATTGTACAACTCTCGACTGAGGTTGTTTCCAGGTAAACTTAAATCTCGTTGGTCTGGTCCTTTTGTAGTGAAAAATGTATTTCCATATGGTACCATTGAGATCTCTCCTCTGGATGCTGAGAGACCCTTTAAGGTAAATGGGAATCGGCTTAAGTTCTACTATGGAGAACCTGTGAATAGGGAGACAATTTCTGTCCCTTTAACTTCACCTGAGTAATCACGGTTCCAGTCAGGCTCATGACGTTAAACAAGCGCTTGCTGGGAGGCAACCCAGTGGGAAATTTTTCAATTTGCTTAGTTTAGATGCTTATTTTTAAAAATTTTAAGTATGACAAGAATGGGAATTTGGATGAAATTCTTAAAAGTCCACGCTCGCAGCGTGGTTCCCACGCTTGCAGCGTGGAACATGAGAAAATGGCAGAGTGCTCCGCGCTGATAGCGTGGAAACCGCGCTATCAGCATCACAAAATAAAAATAGGCAGTGCCACCCGCGCTCACAGCGCGGGAATGGCGCTCGGAGCGCCAGAGAAGAAAAACAGGCAGTGGGGACCGCGCTCCCAGCGTGAAACCCACGCTGCGAGCGCGGGAATCGCGACAGCTTTTTAAAAAAGGGAAAACCCTATTTTTCCCTCACTTCTCTCTCAACTTTCACAGCCGCCACCCACTTCCTCCTCTCTTCTTCTTCTTCTTCTTCTTCAACCTTCTACCACAAGCGCCGTCCCCTTCTCCTCCTTCTCCCCCTCTTTTCTTCACACACACCCACTTTACCATCACAAACCCACCCTCACCACAACCATATTTCCTCATTTCTTACATTTTCCACATCTATAAACAAGCGTGTGTAGCATTTAGTGGGATTTAAGGGCTGCAAGATTGTGGATACTCTACATTTCAGAAAATGGCAGGTGAAAAGGTAAGATTGAAACTATTTGCTTTTATATTGTAATGTGTTGTTGATGTGCTCTTGGTAGGTTGATTGGTGATATCTCCGTATGTGGGTTAGTTGGTTTTTTTTATCATGCATGCTAGGTGTTCGATAAAATGTATGAGTTAAAATTTCCTAATGCACGATTCATGAAAGGTCATAACATGTATATCTATGAACAATGGGATGTTGGATGATGGTTTGTAATATATCTATGTGGTCTTTCATGTACAAAATTAGAAATGCATGCTAGGTGTTTGATAAATTACCTCATAAGAAAAATCAAAGTTGAATTGCCTATTGCATACTTTTTGGATGTCATGGAGTGTGAGTGTGTGTTAATTCAAGGATAGTGAGATTAAATGCTTCATGATTTTGTGAAGAAAATGCATTGTGTGGTATACATGCCACTTGTTGAGATTCTATCTTCTACAAATAACATGTATTTGCTTAGATGCATTGGGTAAAAATCACTTGAATACCAAATGTCATAACCACATGATGATTGCTGTCATTTTGGTCCATGAATATAATTCTGATTTCACATACTGTTTGGGTATGCCTTCTTATTACTGGCATGAAGTGTTATGAGATGATTTGGCTGAGTAGAGTGTTAACCAGTAATAAGCATGAGATAAATCTGGGAATTATCGTTGGTTATCTAATATCCTGAATTTTAATGATGTACATACTTGTATTCTATTTGTGTTGGAACTTTTCTGAGTGCAGGGAAAAAGGGTCGCCAAAAAGACTACAGGTGCATCTGGCACAAAAAGGCCAAGAGCCCCTGCTTTGGTCGATTTTGATGGTAACCGGTTTCTAAATCCGGAGGCACTGGACCGGTACCACAACTGGTTTTTAAGAAAAAAGATAATTCAGGAAAGAAGAATTAGCAGTTTTCTGGCGGACGACTGTCCGGTGAGCATCACGATTCAGAGGAGGGGATGGAACAAGCTGGTTCAGCTCCCAAGGGCAAGCTGCAGTACAATTTTGCGCGAATTCTTCGCAAATGCTGACAAGGATACAATGGACAGAACAAGAAAAAGCTGGGTAAGGGGGAGAGAGGTCTCCTTTACAGCTTTCCAGATAGTGAGGTTGCTGAACACCTCCTGGGAAGCAACACAGACCTGTTTCTTTACAGACACATTCAACAGGATGCAGCCTGTTGAAGGAGTGTATAAGGAAGACATGCCTGCTTTGGCTGCAACAATTCGGGAGGGCATTACTCAGCCTCACTCCGCCTGGAAATCCAAACAAGGTCAGCCGGATGTACCAGAAAAATTGGATCGGCTGGACCTCAATGAAGAGGCAATTTTCTGGCACTCCTTCATCAATTCCACCATCATAGCTTCCACAAATTTAAGTGATGTCAATGTGGAAAGGGCGGTGCTGCTGTACATTCTGCTAGGGGATTATAATCTGCATATTGGGGCTATTCTGTCTGATAGAATAGTCCATATCATTACTCATGGGAGACTAGATTTTAGTTTGGCTCACTGCTCACTCATTGAGCAACTTTGCATCCAGGCAGGAGTGGACATACCAGAGGATGAGCCAAGAGATGTAAAGATAAAAATAGATCTGACCCAAAACCACTATAATGATATGCAGAAGGAGTCCAGAAGGCAAGCTATCTGGAAAGCATCTGGCGGTGCTGTTCCACCACCTCCACCAGTCTCATCAACACCTCCATCTGCTGACTCTCAGTTGCTTCAGCAGTTGATGGTTCAAAACAACTATATGATGAGTATGTTGGAGCGACTGTGCCTGGACAGGGGAATTGACACAGCTGGATTAATGGCTCAAGTTCCACCCACTTCACAGGCGGGTCCGTCTATGCCTTCCGCTGCTGCTGATGATGATGTGCTTGGTGATCTGGAGGCTGATAATGATTTCATGGATGACATTTGAGTTTTACTTTTTCATTGTCATCTACTGCATCTTACTACTTTCTTGAAACAATTAGTTTTACATTTTGAAAACACTGTTGAACAAAAGAAATTTTTGCTGCAATTTTACTTTGGTTTGACTTTCATGATTATTCTATTTTGGAGATTAACAAGTATGTGTGTATTCCATCTGGCAAAATTAGCTATAATCTAGAATAGTTTGTTGCTGAGGACAACAACATTCTAAATCTGGGAATTGTCGCATAGCATGCTGAATGCGAGATTGATGAATACCGTGGAACTACACCATACACCATGAAAAAGACGTCTTGTTTTGAAAAAAAAAGAGAAAGAATAAACAACAGCAATTCTCAGGTTTAAATGTGCTTGATTGAATTTTGGATGCATAAACTTCTGGCAGGACATTGTATAGGCAATTTCTTTCAACTGGTATGTCTGAAATTTTATGCTTGAATGATTAATAATGCCTAAATGATTCTTTTGGAAGTCTAGTCTGACATCATAGCTAGTGAGTCTTTGTGCTTAAACACTTATTTTATTCTGAGAGACCTCACTGTGATAGCATTTCAGAACTTGCTCAGTTTCTCTAAAGATGCATGCACTGATTGAAATGATTAAGGAAAATTTTATTCTGTTAAGCCATGGCCAAATACTACACCAAATAAAATTTTTCCATTGCTAACCTTGGAGCCTGACCCTTTTTGTTCATCATTTTTGCTTAGCCATATTCAGATTGTCTTACCTTAATTGAGATTGAATCATTGATGCGTTGGAATGAAAACAAAGGAAATGAGGTAAGCTCCACAGAGCTCAATAGAAAAAAAGAAAGCAAGGCAAAAGAAGTGTGCTCTTAAAAAAAAAGAGAAAAAGGGAAAAAAAATGGAAGAATGTAAAGAAAATGAGGCTGAAAAGGAATTAATTCCCGAAATTCTGTGGGAATGTTAAAGGAGTAAAAGCAAATAAGTTGAAGGTGTAATACCAGTTTTTCAATCTCATTGTTGCTTCAGCTACTATCCATAAAGTCCTACCCTTTAGCCCGGCCCAGTTATAACCTGTAAAGTTCTTTTGATCAATTGTGCATGTGTTAATGTTTCTCATCTCTAGGAACTTGAGAATATGAGCAAGCTTATGGTAATGTTATTGCCGTGATAGATTGAGTGATTGTCATTCCCCCAAACACTTGAGTATTGAGCGTTATATGATTATCTGGGTGAGGGTGTTCGAACTAGATTCTGATCTTTTCATAAAAGGCATTGTTAAAATTCTTTGCATTGATTTAAACATGCTTAGTATGATAATCTATTGATTGGCTGTACGATGTTATGTTGGATTAATTGATTGTTTCCTGGATTTAGTCTTGTACATTGCTAGGGACAGCAAAGTTTAAATCTGGGAATTATTAAAACTTGTTGCGTAATCGGCAAGTGTACCGATCATTCCAAGTAATAAAAGTGATAAGTAAGATCGTCTCCACAGGGATTGAAAAACAACTACTACGATAACCAGTCCTCTTAAGTTAGATGAATCGATTTGTGTTTCCACAATATGGTAACTAATTAAAAAGTAAAGACTTGTTTTTAGGTTTTTACGAAAAAGACTTAAAATAAGTAAATGAAAGAAATGTTTTTGTAGAAGAAGTGATGAAGAATACTGTAGTCAGGGTACATTCACCAATTGTTCCCAATTTTACTTTGGATTGATTCACAATACTTATCGAAATTAACAACTCAGACAAATTATCATCTTTTAGAAATAATTAGTTAGATCCCAATCCCTTGGTGATCTAACCCTTTAATTCAGTTGGAACCTTAATCCCTTAGTAATCCCTCCTGAAAATAAGCATTATGTAGATAAATCCCACGACTGCAATCCATACAAGTCTATTCCTAGAACATGCATGAAGCGTCATCTTTATCTCCTTTCAGAATCAGTATTCCAATATTCCTATTGCGAACCCTAATTCCCAGAATATCATCCCCTATTAGGTTGATCAGATCTAACAGAAATAATATCAATACGCGCAAGATAAAGATAAAGTATATTAAAATCAAACATATAATGATTCAATCCTTGTACCAATTATTCACAAAGGGATCATGGCCCTGACTACAGAAAATAGATCTAGCCAATCAACATCATGATCGCTGATCTAATTTCAACATGAACTGAAAATAAAAATAGAAGAAGATTACAAGAACGGGACGACGAACACGAAGAACGCCCTCCTTCTCCAGCCGGATCTGACTCTTTTGGGTCTTGTGGTGTGTGCCTCCTTCCAAGGTTGAGTCTCTTTTTATAAGAGACCTTGACCTAAATTGCTAAATTTGAACTTAATCTTTTCGCGCCTCCCACGCTGACAGCGCCACTCCCGCACTGTGAGCGTGGGAGGTTCTGTCTATTTTTGCCCACCCGCGCTGATGGCACGGATCTCGCGCTCTCAGCGCGGGATCTTCTGCCAATTTTCTGCTTCCCACGCTCTGAGCGCCATACCCGCGCTGTGAGCGTGGGATTTTAGGACTTCTTTGCCCTTTTTGCCTTCTTTTACTGCATCTTTCCTGATATTCAGACTTTGGATACTTTTAATCAGTTTTTCTGCCTTTCTTGCATTGATTGAGTCACTTTCTTCTTCTTTTCGTCTTGTAATTTCTTATATGCTGATCGCATATCAATTATCGGAGGTTCAACGCTTCCACAAGGAAGGATCATTTTCCACTTCCTTTTACTGATCAGATGATAGAAAGATTGGTTGGGCACACTTATTATTGCTTCCTGGATGGGTATTCTAGGTACAATCAAATTCCAGTTGCACCAGAGGACTAGGAGAAAACACCTTTCACTTTCCCGTTTGGAGTGTTTGCATATAGACGGATGTCATTTGGTCTATGCAACGCACCTGCTACGTTTCAGAGGTGCATGCTCTCCATATTTTCTGACATGGTGGAGAAAACTCTTGAGGTTTTTATGGATGATTTTTCTGTTTTTGGCTCTTGTTTTGATATATGCTTGCATAATCTAACTAATGTTTTAAAAAGATGCCAAGAAACTAATCTTGTACTTAATTTGGAGAAGTGTTATTTCATGGTACAAGAGGGGATTGTGTTAGGTCATAAGACATCTGGGAATGGGATTGGGGTTGATGAAGCAAAATTTATGTTGATAGAAAAACTTCCTCAGCCTATTAATGTGACTAGTGTTAGAAGTTTTCTAGGACATGCTGGTTTTTATAGGAGATTTATCAAAGACTTTTCTAAGATAGCTAAACCATTGAGCCAACTCTTAGTTAAGGATTCTTAATTTAACTTTAATGATGCATGTCTGAAATCTTTTATTTTGTTGAAAGAAAAGCTAACTACAGCTCCTATTCTTGTAGCTCCTTATTGGAGTTTACCTTTTGAGCTTATGTGTGATGCTAGTGCTTATGCCATTGGTGTTTTCCTTGGCCAACGTAAGGATAAATTGTTACATGTCATATATTATGCTAGAAAAAATTTAAATGAGGCATAAGTAAATTATGCCACAACTGAAAAAGAAATGCTAGCAGTAGTATATGCACTGGACAAATTTAGATCTTATTTGTTGGGTTCCAAGGTAATTGTTTTTACTGACCACTCTGCTATCAATTATTCGATCCAAGGGGTCATCGCGGCATTTCATGATGATTTATTCCTACTATTTTTTGAGTATAGGAGTCCGCTTCCCTTTCTCCGCTTTTATATGCAAACTACTGGCGCATTAAACGTCGCGCCTTCACAGCTGACCCCTAATGCTTGTGGCTTTATTAGAGTATTTGAAATGGTCTGCAAGGCCTATGGTCTATTCCATTCTGTAGAATCATTTATGTACTTCTTTAGTGTGATGAGTCCGCGTAACAGTTGGATATCTTTTAGGAGCAAAGTTGTAACATCCCACATAATTAGTAAAATACATAAGTGTATGATGATATAGTTGCATGTGTGGAATTCGGATTTTTGGGGTATGTGTGATGGATTGCGAATTGTTTGATCTTTATCCTTGGATGAGACTAAGGTAAGTATTTAAATTAAATCATAGGAGGGTGCATATGTAGGCATGTGAAATTTATTAAAATCATATGAGTAATTTGATTGTGTGTGTTATAAGGCTTTTGTGTTTATAGGACTTAGGAAGTGGGCTAGTGTGTGTGGACTTGCACTCCTTAGACTTGTCTTATTGGATCCATTGTATGTGTAGGCCAATGGCCCAAGGAGGCTTTTGGATCCATCTTGTTCAGCCCAAAGTTGTACCCAATATTATCTCCCCTAAGCCTTGTCCAACAAGGATGTTTGTGTACCAAGGAACCTTCACATGGCTAGGTGTATCATCTCACTCATTCATGCGCATAAGAGGTAGAAAATACTTAGAAAAATCTGCCAATTTTCCTCTTGTATGACCGCCACATCACTTTGCTTGTGCATCACTTGATTTCAACTTCATTGCATGGAAGACACATGTACTATTTAGCATGATTTTGGGCTGCATTCTCCCTCATTTAGGCGCACATGTAGAGAGCTTGAATCAGATTTTTCTATGACACAAAATCTGCCTTTGAGTGTTGACTTGGAGAACCACCTTACACCTTCCATCATGAGGCTGAAATGTGCAGATTTTTGCATGCTTTTGGCAGTCCATCATGAACCAAAACTGTCCTTGCTTACACATGCAGAAAAAGAAGGATTTTGGGCAGATTACATGTGCCTTGTGTGGAGGAAAAATCTGCCAACTCCCTCCCACCTCACCTTGTGCGCATGGTTTGGTTGTTTATGTTTAAAATTCTGACTTAGGTGGGACAACATTCAGATCTGAACCTCCCTCTTTCACCTCCTTGCATGTGCCTAGAGTGTGCAAGAAGCAAGCTCCTTGCTTGTTCAAACCTTGTGTGCCCACTTCTACAAGCAACCAGAATTTTCATGATGCTTCATCATTGCAACCTTTCCTCACTCTTCGTTTAAGTTATGCGCACAACAAGAGGCCTTCCTCACTTTGCACAAGTGCAGCCAACTCTCCTCTCTTCCCTCATTCTCTAGCTGAACATTACAAGCACCATTGGAGAAAGAAAAACTTAGCTAACTCACCCTCCCTCACACTCTCACAGCCGTGGCATTAGACATCAAGCAAGTGCAACCTTCTCTCCTCACTTTCCCCTCACTGTCCAGCCTTGTTCCTCAACCTTGAAGCTGTCCAAGTTTGTCCCTCCTCACCATTTATGCGCATAGATCATCTCCTAGGAAGTGTGGACTTGTTGTTGGTAGAACTAGAAAGGTGTGGTGTGTGAGCAAGAAGTGTGTGCTTCAAGAGATAAGCCTAGAACTTAGACCTCTTTCATGGTGTGTAATCATGTGTGTTCTTGAATGCCTCTTTGAATATGTTTTGTTTTGGATTCTTGAATGAGTATGGTAAAGGAATAAGGATGGAGCTATTTTATGAGGATTTGTATGCATGAAAGTCTCATGGTTATGCTTGAGATACATGCCACTGTTTTTGTATGAATATGCCACTGTTTTGAGGAATATATATGCCACTGTTTTTGTATGAACATGCCACTGTTTTGAAGAGAAATATGCCACTGTTTCCCTATGAATGTGCCACTGTTTTGAGGATAAAATGCTCACTGTTTCGGTTTCACAAGGTCACCATTTTGATGCCACTGTTTCTGCATAAAATGCTCATTGTTTTAGTCCATAATGTGCCACTGTTTCTGCATAAAATGCTCACTGTTTTAATGCCACATATGTCACTGTTTTGCACCAAAAACACTCACTGTTTTAGTACTTAATGAGCCACTGTTTCTGCGTAAAATAACCATCATCTTGATGTCCAAACGCTACCCTTTATGCCACTGTATTGGTGTCTAAATACTCCCATTTTGCCACTGTTTTGATGATCAAGAATCACTATTTATGCCACTGTTTTAATGTCTAAAAATCATGATTTATATCACTGTTTTGGATGTTCAAATGTATCATTCATGCCACTGTTTTAATGTTCAAAAACCACTCCCTTTGCCACTGTTTTTGATGTGCAAATATCACCACTAATGTCACTGTTTTAATGATTAAATGTTACCATTCATGCCACTGTTTTGATGCACAAATAACACTACTTATGCCACTGTTTTGAGGTTCAAATGCCATTGATTATGTCACTGTTTTAACATTCAAATGCCACTGTTCTGCCACTGTTTTAAGGTCCAAAACGTCACTGTTTCTGCCCACTGTTTTAAGGGAAACGTCACTGTTTTCGGCTCACTGTTTTAAAGAACAACTCACTGTTTCTGCCCACTGTTTTAAGGGAAACGTCACTGTTTTCGGCTCACTGTTTTAAAGAACAACTCACTGTTTTCTGCTCACTGTTTTAAGAACAAACGTCACTGTTTCCTACTGTAAAATGCTGCTGTATGCTCACTGTTTTTCTGCTGTAAAACGCTGCTGTATGCTCACTGTTTTTCTGCTGTAAAACACTGCTGTATGCTCACTGTTTTCCACTGTAAAACGCTGCTGTATGCTCATTGTTTCTGCTGTAAATCGCCTGTAACATCCCGCATAATTAGTAGAATACCTAAGTACTATATGCTATATGTGTACATGTGTAGAATTCGGATGTATGGTTTATGTGTAATGGCTTGTGAATTGTTTGATTTTATTCCTTGGATAAGACTAAGGTAATTAATTAAATTAAATCATAGGAGGGTACATATGTAGACATATGAATTTAATCATATAAGTATGTGTTATAGGACCTTAGTGTTCATTGGACCTTGGTAGTGGGCTAATGTGTGTGTGTGAACTTGTTGTGTAGAGAAGCTTGAAGGTGGTGTGTGACTTTGAAGGGTGTGCTACAAGAGGTAGGCCTTGAACCTTGAATTCTTCTTAGTGTAGCCATGTATGAATGCTTGAATGTCTTCTTGTATTTGTGTTACTTTGGATCCTTGGTTGAGCATGATAAAAGTATAAGAATGGAGTCATTTCATGATGAATTATATGCATAAAAATCTTATGGTTATGTTTGAGCTTAGGCCACTAATTCTTGTATGATTAGGCCACTGTTTTAAAGAGAAATGTGCCACTGTTTCCTTATGTGTGTGCCACTGTTTTGGTAGATAAAATGCCACTGTTTCGGTTCCTCAAAATCACATTAAAATGCCACTATTTTGAAGATGTATGCCACTGTTTCGGTTCATCAAGATCACCATTATAGGCCACTGTTTCTGCACAATAGAAGCCACTGTTTCTGCACCTAAAAGCCACTATTTCTACACAATAAAAGCCACTGTTTCTGTCCAATAGAAGCCACTGTTTCTGCACCTAAAAGCCACTGTTTCTGCACATGTATGTCACTGTTTTAGTGCCCCTTAAGCCACTATTTTCATGCATGAAATACCACTGCTTTTACTCATAAAATGCCACTGTTTCCATGCTTAAAATGCCACTGTTTTAGTCATGAAATGCCACTGTTTCCATGCTTAACATGCCACTGTTTTTATGCATAATATGCCACTGTTTTAAGTCATCATATGCCACTGTTTATATGCATAAATGCCACTGTTTTTATGCATCAAATGCCACTGTTTTAAGTCATCATATGCCACTGTTTATATGCATAAGTGCCACTGTTTTTATGCATCAAATGCCACTGTTTTGGTCATCATATGCCACTGTTTTTATGCATAAAAATGCCACTGTTTTAGCCCTTCTATGCCACTGTTTGTATGCATAAAATGTCACTGTTTTAATCCATGATAGGCCACTGTTTATGCCACTGTTTTGGAAGTTCAAGTGCCACTGTTTCTGTTTTAAAAACGCCACTGTTTCTGTTTTAAAAACGCCACTGTTTCTGTTTTAAAACGCCACTGTTTCTGTTTAAAACGTCACTGTTTTGCTGCTGTAAATGCTCACTGTTTTGCTGCTGTATGCTCACTGTTTTGCTGCTGTAAACACTGCTGTATGCTCACTGTTTTGCTGCTGTAAATGCTCACTGTTTTGCTGCTGTATGCTCACTGTTTTGCTGCTGTAAACACTGCTGTATGCTCACTGTTTTGCTGCTGTAAGCTCACTGTTTTGCTGCTGTTTTGCTGCTGTATACTCACTGTTTTGCTGCTGTAAATGCTCACTGTTTTGCTGCTGTATGCTCACTGTTTTGCTGCTGTAAACACTGCTGTATGCTCACTGTTTTGCTGCTGTAAACACTGCTGTATGCTCACTGTTTTGCTGCTGTAAGCTCACTGTTTTGCTGCTGTATACTCACTGTTTTGCTGCTGTAAATGCTCACTGTTTTGGCTGCTGTAAGCCACTGCTGTATGCTCTCTGTTCTGCTGTAAATAGCCACTGTAAATGATTAGTTTTAATTGATTTAGGTACGCTTAAGAAGTGAGAATATTTCGCTGCCGTTGGTAATATTTAAGGGAAGCTAAGGTAAGTGTCAGGCGATGATGCCTAATGTAACTATTGACTACTGGTATAGAATTGTAACATGATGCTCCATATGACGTTAAAATATTATGTTCCATTATAATGAAAGGAAACTGCCAAAAATGTGCCGTGATGACTATATGACTATGAGGTAAAGACGTTATGTGGCAGCATAACGCATATGAAAGGTATATAAGCATGCATCTTACATTACACCGCATTTTTACGCTTTGTGTGTGAAAGCATAGCATGGCATACATATAACAAGATCATATAGGCCTTGTTTTAGAATAGTTATGTACAGGACCATGTGTTTGAGCAAGCATCATATAGGCATCCCCAAGGTACCGGGGTATGGGACACTTGGCATCAGTCCGCATAGGCCCACAGATGGAATCCACATGGAGCTCAGGTGCCAAGGGATATTTGATTCCACTGTGAAGTGCGCGCACGACGGTGCTAAAAGCGCAAAGGAAAGGCGTTATATACGCAATATATGAATATGATAAAAAGGAAAAGGAACAAGGATATGTTGAAGTGACTGTTTATGATTTTGTGCCTAGTTAATATTGTTATATTACTGGTTTTATTGCCACACTACTGGGATTATTCTCACCCCTTCGGGGCTGCTATTTTCCTAAATGGCAGGAGGACATAAAAGCACATGAAGACGTGATATTTTGCTGATGATTGCTGATGCGTGGATTATCAGTGTTGCTGTTTGTTTTAAATGGATAACTGTAATGCTAAATGTTTTTGGTACTTTTGGATGACTGTAGTCTTGATCATATTTATGTTAACTTGAACTTTATGAACAATGGCTATTTTGGAAAAACCTTTGTGAAAAGAATTTAAGTGTTGAAAATTTTTATACGGATTTGTATTCTGCTTTGTTAGCTCATGTGACGTTAACGACTCTAATTCCGCTTAGCAAACGACTCACTTGGATGCATACAAGGGAGGGCGTTACACTAATTGGTATCAGAGCAGTTTGGTCCATGGATTTGCTTGTGTTTGATTGAATTGATTGTTGTTTGTGTTTACCTGCTGAATGACTGTCTAAATGTGCCATAGTTTAAGTATATGTTAGCTCGGATAGTTAGATAGTTTAGACGGATCTGTGATAAGACACGGATGCATAGCTAACTTGTCCGAATTGAACTCGAGTACCTACTTGGGACTGCTGCCATGAATAACTTGCGGTGAGCCTGATCAACTCATTTCCTGATATTGTGAGTGCAGAATCATGGCGGGTGGTCGCGGTTCAACTCGGGGAAGGACTGGCGATGCGGAAGAGGATCTTATCACTACCATAGGAGGACTGGCAACGTTCATCCAGAACATGAGCCAAGAATGGCGCGATCATAGGCAACAGAACCAGAACCAACCCCCACTGCATGAAAATGCAGAAGAAATTGCCCGTCGGAGGTTGAAAGACTTCCGCAACTTCCAACCACCTACTTTTGAGGGTGAAGACAACCCTGAGGCTGCAGCAAGGTGGCTGCAGATGATTGAACATATTTTCGAACGCATGGCGTGCCCGGAAGCGCAAAAGACTGATTACGCGTCGTACCAGCTGATGGGGGAAGCTTTAACATGGTGGACTGGTGCGAGGGCTCTGCTGAGAGCTCAGGACGTGGAGCTGACATGGGCCGTATTCAGACAAGTATTTCTGGATAAGTATTTTCCTAAGGCAATGAGAAGGATGAAGCACACTGAACTACTGTCGCTCAGGCAGGGTAACATGACGGTTAACGAGTATATTGCAAAGTTTGGGCAGCTGATCGAGTACGCCAACTTTGATCGAAACATCTACGATGAAGAATGGCAGGTGGAGAAGTTCGAGAGCGGACTGCATCCGGAAATCCGCAAGCTCATCTTGACGACGGCTAATCGCACACTTCCGGAACTTATCAACCAGAGTCGTCAGGCAGAAGGAATCATTCTGGAGGCCAAGAACTTGAACAAGCCACCACCACAGTTCCACGGAGGAAACCGAGCAGGCAGATTCTTCAGGGCAGCACCTGGTAGGGGTCGAGGCAGAGGTACGCCATTGCAAACGCGGCCCGGAAACTTTAAGAGAAACTTTACGGTGGGGCAATCGTCGACCGGACGTCAGGGCGCGACCGTTTGTGCTACTTGTGGAAAGAATCACTTTGGAGTCTGTCGCAAGAACAACAATGCATGCTTCAGATGCGGCCAGCAAGGTCATTTTGCTTACAAGTGCCCCCAGAACGCTGACCAACAGCCTCCGCAAGCTCGAGTGTTCACATTGGATGCAAATGAAGTGCAGAAGTTTCCCAACCTGATCAAAGGTAATGTCACTTTGAATGGTCACCCAATTTCTGTTATCTTTGATTCTGGAGCGTCTGGTTCTTTTATGGCAAAGCATACTGCATTGAGAATAGGCATCACCCCAACCCCGTTACCTTATGAGTTACGCATCAGCACACCTACGGGAGGATCGTGCACGGCCTCAGAGATCTGCAGAGGTGTTACCTTGCAGTATGAAGGGAACACGTATACAGTTAATTTGGTGGTCCTGCCGGTACTCAACTTCGAGGTGATTATCGGTATGGACTGGTTGACGGAAAACGGGATAACCTTGGATTGTCGAGCGGGGAAGGTCATTGTTCCTGCAAAGGATGGTGATTTTCAACCTTTCTCTCTCATTTCCTTATTGCAAGTTAGAAAAGAGCTCCGCAAGGGAGCAGCAGGGTATCTTTTGTCGATCGAGGCTGAAGCCTCGATTGACAATCAAATTCAGGATGTACCGGTAGTTAGAGAATTCGAGGAGGTATTCCCGGATGAAATACCTCGATTGCCTCCTCATAGGGAAATAGAATTTTCGATCGAACTTGTTCCTGGAGTTGGACCAATCTCCATTGCTCCGTATCGTATGGCGCCTTTGGAACTGCGCGAGTTAAAGAAGCAGATAGAAGAGCTTTTGGCAAAAGAATTCATCAGACCGAGTACTTCTCCATGGGGTGCTCCAGCTATCTTGATTAAGAAGAAGGATGGAAGCTTACGTCTGTGTGTAGATTACCGCCAGCTGAACAAAGTAACGGTGAAGAATAAGTATCCGCTACCGAGGATCGACGATTTGATGGACCAGCTGAGAGGAGCCAGAGTCTTCTCCAAGATAGATTTACGATCGGGATACCATCAGATCCGGGTCAAACCGGAGGATATTCCGAAAACCGCTTTTAGGACTCGTTATGGGCACTATGAATATCAGGTGATCCCATTCGGACTTACGAATGCTCCAGCGGTATTCATGGACTACATGAACCGCATCTTCCGCCCGTTTCTTGATCAGTTCGTTATTGTGTTTATCGACGATATCCTGATTTACTCAGCTAATGAAGAGCTGCACGCGGAACATCTGAGGATTGTCTTGCAAGTCTTGAAGGAGAAGCAGTTGTACGCGAAATGGTCGAAGTGCGAGTTTTGGCTCAAAGAGGTCCAGTTTCTGGGCCATGTCATTTCATCAGAAGGTATCGCAGTGGACCCCAGCAAAGTGGAAGCTGTCATGAATTGGGAACGACCCAAGACGGTTACTGAAGTAAGAAGTTTCTTAGGTCTGGCTGGATACTATCGAAGGTTCATCCAGAATTTCTCTCAGATAGTGCAACCTCTCACCCGTCTCACTCGGAAGGACAAGCCTTTTGAGTGGACTGAAGCCTGTGAAGAATGTTTCCTGGAGCTAAAGAGAAGATTGACGAGTGCTCCCGTACTCACGATTCCGGATCCTACCCGAAAGTTCGAAGTATATTGCGATGCGTCGCTGAAAGGACTTGGATGTGTGTTGATGCAGGATCGTATGGCAGTAGCTTACGCATCTCGACAACTGAAGCCTCACGAAGAAAATTATCCTACGCACGATTTGGAGTTAGCAGCTATAGTGTTCGCACTTAAAATCTGGAGGCACCACTTGTATGGTTCGCAGTTTGACGTGTTCAGCGATCATAAGAGTTTGAAGTACCTGTTCGACCAGAAGGAGCTGAATATGCGGCAACGTCGGTGGATGGAATTTCTGAAGGACTATGATTTTGAACTGAAATACCACCCAGGAAAGGCGAACGTGGTAGCTGACGCCCTGAGCAGGAAGACTCTACACACTGCAACTCTGATGATAGAAGAATTGAAGTTGTTTGAGGCCTTTCGAGACTTGAACTTATCGGTAGACGAGAGAGGGAACAGCATAAGATTGGGAAATATAAAGGTGGAGAATGAATTGATCAGTAGAATTAAGGAGGCTCAGAAGGATGAAGAGTTAGTCCGCGAGTTGGTGGGTAACCAAGAGGTAGTAAAGGATGAGAATAATGTCTGGAGATTCCAAGGACGGCTGGTTGTGCCGAATGAAGAGTTGAAGCAAGAAGTTATACAGGAGGCTCACAAGGGTAAGTACGCAGTTCACCCTGGATCCACGAAGATGTACCATGATTTGAAGACCTCGTTTTGGTGGCCGGGTATGAAGCGTGATATTGCGGAGTATGTATCTCGGTGCTTAACTTGTCAGAAGGTGAAGTACGAACATCAGAAACCGTCGGGACTCCTTCAACCTTTGGAGATTCCCGAATGGAAGTGGGACAGCATTTCGATGGATTTTGTAGTTGGACTTCCTCGGACGCGAGAAGGATATGATTCTATCTGGGTGATTGTCGACCGTTTAACGAAGTCAGCTCATTTCTTGCGTGTTAGAACCACATATGATACAGAGAGGCTTGCTAGAATTTATCTGCAGGAGATTGTGAAGCTGCACGGAGTTCCTACGAGTATTGTCAGTGATCGTGATCCCAAGTTTACATCTAAGTTTTGGGAATCCTTTCAAAGAGCATTAGGGACCCAATTGAGGTTGAGCACTGCTTATCATCCGCAGACCGATGGCCAGACGGAACGCACCATTCAAGCCTTAGAGGACATGCTGCGAGCATGTGTTTTAGAGTTAGGAGGCAGCTGGGATAGTCATCTTTCGTTGATTGAGTTTGCCTACAACAACAGTTACCACTCCAGCATTCAGATGGCACCGTATGAAGCTTTGTATGGGAGAAAATGCAGATCCCCTTTATGTTGGACTGAAGTGGGTGAGCGAAGTATGTTAGGACCCGATCTAATCCAAGAAACATCCGAACAAGTAAAGAAGATTCGGGAGAATATGCAGCGGGCTCAGGCCAGACAGAAGAGTTATTACGACAAGCGTCATAAGCCTCTATCTTTCGAAGTCGGAGATCATGTGTTCTTGAGAATCACTCCTACATCGGGACTCGGAAGGAGAATGGGAGTAAAGAAGTTAAGTCCACGGTACTTAGGACCGTATCTGATTATGGACCGGATTGGAGAGTCTGCATACCGGTTGGCCTTACCACCCAATCTGTCAGGAATTCACAATGTATTTCATGTGTCGCAGCTACGGAGGTATCTCTCTGATCCATCTCACGTATTACAGCCGGAAGAAGTGGAACTCAAGGAAAATCTGACTTATCAAGTGCAACCATTCCAAATTCTTGAAAGATCCGTCAAGCGACTCCGTTCTAAAGAGATTCCGTTGGTGAAAGTATTGTGGAACAACAGATCGGCAGCTGAAGCCACTTGGGAACGCGAGGACGACGTTCAGAAACGCTATCCAGAACTGTTTAGCTCTTAAGTAAGTTTAATTTTGCGGACAAAATTCCTATTTGGTGGGGAGAGTGTAACATCCCGCATAATTAGTAGAATACCTAAGTACTATATGCTATATGTGTACATGTGTAGAATTCGGATGTATGGTTTATGTGTAATGGCTTGTGAATTGTTTGATTTTATTCCTTGGATAAGACTAAGGTAATTAATTAAATTAAATCATAGGAGGGTACATATGTAGACATATGAATTTAATCATATAAGTATGTGTTATAGGACCTTAGTGTTCATTGGACCTTGGAAGTGGGCTAATGTGTGTGTGTGAACTTGTTGTGTAGAGAAGCTTGAAGGGGTGTGTGACTTTGAAGGGTGTGCTACAAGAGGTAGGCCTTGAACCTTGAATTCTTCTTAGTGTAGCCATGTATGAATGCTTGAATGTCTTCTTGTATTTGTGTTACTTTGGATCCTTGGTTGAGCATGATAAAAGTATAAGAATGGAGTCATTTCATGATGAATTATATGCATAAAAATCTTATGGTTATGTTTGAGCTTAGGCCACTAATTCTTGTATGATTAGGCCACTGTTTTAAAGAGAAATGTGCCACTGTTTCCTTATGTGTGTGCCACTGTTTTGGTAGATAAAATGCCACTGTTTCGGTTCCTCAAAATCACATTAAAATGCCACTGTTTTGAAGATGTATGCCACTGTTTCGGTTCATCAAGATCACCATTATAGGCCACTGTTTCTGCACAATATAAGCCACTGTTTCTGCACAATAAAAGCCACTGTTTCTGCACAAAAGAAGCCACTGTTTCTGCACCTAAAAGCCACTGTTTCTGCACATGTATGTCACTGTTTTAGTGCCCCTTAAGCCACTGTTTTCATGCATGAAATACCACTGCTTTTACTCATAAAATGCCACTGTTTCCATGCTTAAAATGCCACTGTTTTAGTCATGAAATGCCACTGTTTCCATGCTTAACATGCCACTGTTTTTATGCATAATATGCCACTGTTTTAAGTCATCATATGCCACTGTTTATATGCATAAATGCCACTGTTTTTATGCATCAAATGCCACTGTTTTAAGTCATCATATGCCACTGTTTATATGCATAAATGCCACTGTTTTTATGCATCAAATGCCACTGTTTTAGTCATCATATGCCACTGTTTTTATGCATAAAAATGCCACTGTTTTAGCCCTTCTATGCCACTGTTTGTATGCATAAAATGTCACTGTTTTAATCCATGATAGGCCACTGTTTATGCCACTGTTTTGGAAGTTCAAGTGCCACTGTTTCTGTTTTAAAAACGCCACTGTTTCTGTTTTAAAAACGCCACTGTTTCTGTTTTAAAACGCCACTGTTTCTGTTTAAAACGTCACTGTTTTGCTGCTGTAAATGCTCACTGTTTTGCTGCTGTATGCTCACTGTTTTGCTGCTGTAAACACTGCTGTATGCTCACTGTTTTGCTGCTGTAAATGCTCACTGTTTTGCTGCTGTATGCTCACTGTTTTGCTGCTGTAAACACTGCTGTATGCTCACTGTTTTGCTGCTGTAAGCTCACTGTTTTGCTGCTGTTTTGCTGCTGTATACTCACTGTTTTGCTGCTGTAAATGCTCACTATTTTGCTGCTGTATGCTCACTGTTTTGCTGCTGTAAACACTGCTGTATGCTCACTGTTTTGCTGCTGTAAACACTGCTGTATGCTCACTGTTTTGCTGCTGTAAGCTCACTGTTTTGCTGCTGTTTTGCTGCTGTATACTCACTGTTTTGCTGCTGTAAATGCTCACTGTTTTGGCTGCTGTAAGCCACTGCTGTATGCTCTCTGTTCTGCTGTAAATAGCCACTGTAAATGATTAGTTTTAATTGATTTAGGTACGCTTAAGAAGTGAGAATATTTCGCTGCCGTTGGTAATATTTAAGGGAAGCTAAGGTAAGTGTCAGGCGATGATGCCTAATGTAACTATTGACTACTGGTATAGAATTGTAACATGATGCTCCATATGCCGTAAAAATATTATGTTCCATTATAATGAAAGGAAACTGCCAAAAATGTGCCGTGATGACTATATGACTATGAGGTAAAGACGTTATGTGGCAGCATAATGCATATGAAAGGTATATAAGCATGCATCTTACATTACACCGCATTTTTACGCTTTGTGTGTGAAAGCATAGCATGGCATACATATAACAAGATCATATAGGCCTTGTTTTAGAATAGTTATGTACAGGACCATGTGTTTGAGCAAGCATCATATAGGCATCCCCAAGGTACCGGGGTATGGGACACTTGGCATCAGTCCGCATAGGCCCACAGATGGAATCCACATGGAGCTCAGGTGCCAAGGGATATTTGATTCCACTGTGAAGTGCGCGCACGACGGTGCTAAAAGCGCAAAGGAAAGGCGTTATATACGCAATATATGAATATGATAAAAAGGAAAAGGAACAAGGATATGTTGAAGTGACTGTTTATGATTTTGTGCCTAGTTAATATTGTTATATTACTGGTTTTATTGCCACACTACTGGGATTATTCTCACCCATTCGGGGCTGCTATTTTCCTAAATGGCAGGAGGACATAAAAGCACATGAAGACGTGATATTTTGCTGATGATTGCTGATGCGTGGATTATCAGTGTTGCTGTTTGTTTTAAATGGATAACTGTAATGCTAAATGTTTTGGTACTTTTGGATGACTGTAGTCTTGATCATATTTATGTTAACTTGAACTTTATGAACAATGGCTATTTTGGAAAAACCTTTGTGAAAAGAATTTAAGTGTTGAAAATTTTTATACGGATTTGTATTCTGCTTTGTTAGCTCATGTGACGTTAACGACTCTAATTCCGCTTAGCAAACGACTCACTTGGATGCATACAAGGGAGGGCGTTACATCGCCGCTGTAAATGATTGGTTGTAATTGATTT
This sequence comes from Gastrolobium villosum, assembly GCA_032173675.1. NCBI lineage: Eukaryota > Viridiplantae > Streptophyta > Magnoliopsida > Fabales > Fabaceae > Gastrolobium > Gastrolobium villosum. Next base: position 21,314 of record JAVKPL010007058.1, read on the forward strand.
AGGTGCGCTTAAGAAGTGAGATACTTCGCTGCTGTTTGGTATTGTTTAAGACACGCAAGGTAAGTGTCAGGCGATATTACCTAATGTGACTATTGACTACTGGTATAAAATTATGACATGATGCTCCATATTCCGTAAAAGTATTATGTTCCATTATGATGAAAGGAAACTGCCAAAAATGTGCCGTGATGGCTATATGATTATGAGGTAAAGACGTTATGTGGCAGCATAACGCATATGAAAAGTATATGTGCCGTGATGGCTATATGAAAGGTATATAAGCATGCACCTTACATCATACCGCATTTTGTACTTTTTGTGTGTGAAAGCATAGCATGACATGCATGTATCAAGATCATATAGGCCTTGTTTTAGAATAGTTATGTACAGGACCATGTGTTTGAGCAAGCATCATATAGGCATCCCCAAGGTACCGGGGTATGGGACACTTGGCATCAGTCCGCATAGGCCCACAGTTGGAATCCACATGGAGCTCAGGTGCCAAGGGATATTTGATTCCACTGTGAAGTGCGCGCACGACGGTGCTAAAAGCGCAAAGGAAAGGCGTTATATACGCAATATATGAATATGATGAAAAGGAAAGGCGTTATATGCGCTATATATATGAATATGATAAAAAGGAAAAGGAACAAGGATATGTTGAAGTGACTGTTTATGATTTTGTGCCTAGTTAATACTGTTATATTACTGGTTTTGTTGCCACACTACTGGGATTATTCTCACCCCTTCGGGGCTGCTATTTTCCCAAAATGGCAGGAGGACGTAAAAGCATTTGAAGGAGTGATGTTTTGCTGTTGCTTGCTGATGCATGGATTATCACTGTTGCTGTTTTGATTGATTGGATGACTGTAATGATTAATATTTTGGTACTCTTGAATGACTGTAGACTCTATCATCTCTATTTTATCTTGAACTTTTATGAACAGCGGCTATTTTGGAAAACGTTTGTGAAAGGAATTTTTGAAAGACTTATGTGCTGAAATTTTTACAGTGCACCTTACGGGTGGTGTTTTTATGAGCAAACGAACTCCGATTTACTATTATTTTATATGCACGCGAAGCCCTCAACGTGCTCTTCCTAAATCACTTGAAACATTTTTTATCGTCCAAACCGAAGTTATCGGAAACTTGAAACGTCTTACGGGTTGTATATTGCTATGAGGATTTTTTTTTAGCTCATGTGACGTTAACGACTCTAATTCCGCTTAGCAAACGACTCTCTTGGATGTATACAAGGGAGGGCGTTACACTAATTGGTATCAGAGCAGTTTGGTCCATGGATTTGCTTGTGATTGATTGTATTGATTGTTGATTGTGTTTATCTGCTGATTGACTGTCTAAATGTGCTATAGTTTAAATATGTATTAGCTAGTGTAGTTAGATTGTTAGGACCGTTCTGTGATAAGACACGGATGCATAGTTAACTTGTCCGAATTGAACTCGAGTACCTACTTGGGACTGCTGCCATAAATAACGTGCGGTGAGCCTGATCAACTCATTTCATGATATTGTGAGTGCAGAATCATGGCAGGTGGTCGCGGTTCAACTCGGGGAAGGTCTGGCGATGCGGAAGAGGATCTTATCACTACCATTGGGGGACTGGCAACGTTTATTCAGAATATGAGCCAAGAATGGCGCGACCATAGGCAACAGAATCAGAACCAACCCCCACTGCATGACAATGCAGAAGAAATTGCCCGTCGGAGGTTGAAAGACTTCCGCAACTTCCAACCACCTACCTTTGAGGGTGAAGACAACCCTGAGGCTGCAGCGAAGTGGCTGCAGATGATCGAGCATATTTTCGAACGCATGGCATGCCCGGAAGCGCAGAAGACTGATTACGCGTCGTACCAGCTGATGGGAGAAGCTTTAACATGGTGGACTGGTGCGAGGGCTCTGCTGAGAGCTCAGGACGTTGAACTGACATGGGCCGTATTCAGACAAGTATTTTTGGATAAGTATTTTCCTAAGGCAATGAGAAGAATGAAGCACACTGAACTGCTGTCAGTTAGGCAGGATAACATGACGGTTAATGAATACATTGCCAAATTTGGGCAGCTGATCGAGTACGCCAACTTTGACCGAAATATCTATGATGAGGAATGGCAGGTGGAGAAGTTCGAGAGCGGATTACATCCGGAAATCCGCAAGCTCATTTTGACGACGGCTAATCGTACACTTCCGGAACTCATCAATCAGAGTCGTCAGGCGGAAGGAATCATTAACGAGGCCAAGAATTTGAACAAGCAACCAACCCAATTCCACGGAGGAAACAGAGCAGGCAGGTTCTTCAGGACGACACCTGGTAGGGGTCGAGGCAGAGGTACGCAGTTACAGGCGCGGCCCGGAAATTTTAAGAGAAGCTATACTGTTGGTCAATCGTCAACTGGACGGCAGGGTGCGACTGTTTGTGCTACGTGTGGAAAGAACCACGTTGGAGTTTGTCGCAAGGACAACAATGCATGTTTCAGATGTGGCCAGCAAGGACATTTTGCTTACGAATGCCCCCGGAACGCTAATCCACAACCTACGCAAGCACGGGTGTTCGCTCTGGATGCGAAAGATGGTAATTTTCAACCTTTCTCTCTCATTTGTTTATTGCAAGTTAGAAAAGAGCTCCGCAAGGGAGCAGCAGGGTATCTTTTGTCGATCGAGGCTGAGACCTCGGTTGACAATCCAATTCAGAATGTACCTGTAGTTAGAGAATTCGAGGAGGTATTCCCGGATGAAATACCTCGATTGCCTCCTCATAGGGAAATAGAATTTTCCATCGAACTTGTTCCTGGAGTTGGACCAATCTCCATTGCCCCGTATCGCATGGCGCCTTTGGAACTTCGCGAGTTGAAGAAGCAGATAGAAGAACTTTTGGCAAAGGAATTCATCAGACCGAGTACTTCTCCATGGGGTGCTCCAGCCATCTTGATTAAGAAGAAGGATGGTAGCCTACGTCTGTGTGTAGACTATCGACAGCTGAACAAAGTCACGGTGAAGAATAAGTATCCGCTACCGAGGATCGACGATTTGATGGACCAGCTGAGAGGAGCCAGAGTCTTTTCTAAGATAGATCTACGATCGGGATACCATCAAATCCGGGTCAAACCGGAGGATATTCCGAAAACAGCTTTTAGGACTCGTTATGGGCACTACGAATATCAGGTGATCCCATTCGGACTTACAAATGCTCCAGCGGTATTCATGGACTACATGAACCGCATCTTTCGCCCGTTCCTTGATCAGTTTGTTATTGTGTTTATCGACGACATCCTGATTTACTCAGCTAATGAAGAGCTGCATGCGGAACATTTGAGGATCGTCTTGCAAATATTGAAAGAGAAGCAGTTGTACGCGAAATGGTCGAAGTGCGAGTTTTGGCTTAAGGAGGTCCAGTTTCTGGGTCATGTCATTTCATCAGAAGGTATCGCGGTGGACCCCAGCAAGGTTGAAGCTGTTATGACTTGGGAACGACCCAAGACGGTCACTGAAGTAAGAAGTTTCTTAGGTCTTGCTGGATATTATCGAAGGTTCATCCAGAATTTCTCTCAGATAGTGCAACCTCTTACCCGTCTCACTCGGAAGGACAAGCCTTTTGAGTGGACTGAAGCTTGTGAAGAATGTTTCATGGAGCTAAAGAGCAGATTGACAAGTGCTCCCGTACTCACGATTCCGGATCCTACCCGGAAGTTCGAAGTATACTGTGATGCGTCGTTGAAAGGACTTGGATGCGTGTTGATGCAAGATCGTATGGCGGTAGCTTATGCATCTCGACAACTTAAGCCTCCCGAAGAAAATTATCCTACGCACGATTTGGAGTTAGCAGCTATAGTGTTTGCACTTAAAATCTGGAGGCACCACTTGTATGGTTCGCAGTTTGACGTGTTCAGCGATCATAAGAGTTTGAAGTATTTGTTCGACCAGAAGGAGCTGAATATGCGGCAACGACGGTGGATGGAATTTCTGAAGGACTATGATTTTGAACTTAAATACCACCCAGGAAAGGCAAACGTGGTAGCTGACGCCCTGAGTAGGAAGACACTGCACACTGCAACTCTGATGATGGAAGAATTGAAATTGTTTGAGGCCTTTCGAGATTTGAACTTATCTGTAGACGAGAGAGGGCATAGCATAAGATTGGGAAATATAAAGGTGGAGAATGAACTGATCAGTAGAATTAAGGAAGCTCAGAAAGATGAAGAGTTAGTCCGCGAATTGGTTGGCAACCAAGGTGTTGTAAAGGATGAGAATGATAGTTGGAGATTTCAAGGTCGGTTAGTTGTGCCGAATGAAGAGTTGAAGCAAGAAGTTTTGCAGGAGGCCCACAAGGGTAAGTATGCAGTTCATCCTGGATCCACGAAGATGTACCATGATTTGAAGACCTCGTTTTGGTGGCCGGGTATGAAGCGTGATATTGCTGAGTATGTATCTCGATGCTTAACTTGTCAGAAGGTGAAGTACGAACATTCAGAAACGCTATCCAGAACTGTTTAGCACTTAAGTAAGTTTATTTTGCGGACAAAATTCCTATTTGGTGGGGAGAGTGTAACATCCCACATAATTAGTAAAATACATAAGTGTATGATGATATAGTTGCATGTGTGGAATTCGGATTTTTGGGGTATGTGTGATGGATTGCGAATTGTTTGATCTTTATCCTTGGATGAGACTAAGGTAAGTATTTAAATTAAATCATAGGAGGGTGCATATGTAGGCATGTGAAATTTATTAAAATCATATGAGTAATTTGATTGTGTGTGTGATAAGGCTTTTGTGTTTATAGGACTTAGGAAGTGGGCTAGTGTGTGTGGACTTGCCCTCCTTAGACTTGTCTTATTGGATCCATTGTATGTGTAGGCCAATGGCCCAAGGAGGCTTTTGGATCCATCTTGTTCAGCCCAAAGTTGTACCCAATATTATCTCCCCTAAGCCTTGTCCAACAAGGATGTTTGTGTACCAAGGAACCTTCACATGGCTAGGTGTATCATCTCACTCATTCATGCGCATAAGAGGTAGAAAATACTTAGAAAAATCTGCCAATTTTCCTCTTGTATGACCGCCACATCACTTTGCTTGTGCATCACTTGATTTCAACTTCATTGCATGGAAGACACATGTACTATTTAGCATGATTTTGGGCTGCATTCTCCCTCATTTAGGCGCACATGTAGAGAGCTTGAATCAGATTTTTCTATGACACAAAATCTGCCTTTGAGTGTTGACTTGGAGAACCACCTTACACCTTCCATCATGAGGCTGAAATGTGCAGATTTTTGCATGCTTTTGGCAGTCCATCATGAACCAAAACTGTCCTTGCTTACACATGCAGAAAAAGAAGGATTTTGGGCAGATTACATGTGCCTTGTGTGGAGGAAAAATCTGCCAACTCCCTCCCACCTCACCTTGTGCGCATGGTTTGGTTGTTTATGTTTAAAATTCTGACTTAGGTGGGACAACATTCAGATCTGAACCTCCCTCTTTCACCTCCTTGCATGTGCCTAGAGTGTGCAAGAAGCAAGCTCCTTGCTTGTTCAAACCTTGTGTGCAGCCCCACTTCTACAAGCAACCAGAATTTTCATGATGCTTCATCATTGCAACCTTTCCTCACTCTTCCTTTAAGTTATGCGCACAACAAGAGGCCTTCCTCACTTTGCACAAGTGCAGCCAACTCTCCTCTCTTCCCTCATTCTCTAGCTGAACATTACAAGCACCATTGGAGAAAGAAAAACTTAGCTAACTCACCCTCCCTCACACTCTCACAGCCGTGGCATTAGACATCAAGCAAGTGCAACCTTCTCTCCTCACTTTCCCCTCACTGTCCAGCCTTGTTCCTCAACCTTGAAGCTGTCCAAGTTTGTCCCTCCTCACCATTTATGCGCATAGATCATCTCCTAGGAAGTGTGGACTTGTTGTTGGTAGAACTAGAAAGGTGTGGTGTGTGAGCAAGAAGTGTGTGCTTCAAGAGGTAAGCCTAGAACTTAGACCTCTTTCATGGTGTGTAATCATGTGTGTTCTTGAATGCCTCTTTGAATATGTTTTGTTTTGGATTCTTGAATGAGTATGGTAAAGGAATAAGGATGGAGCTATTTTATGAGGATTTGTATGCATGAAAGTCTCATGGTTATGCTTGAGATACATGCCACTGTTTTTGTATGAATATGCCACTGTTTTGAGGAATATATATGCCACTGTTTTTGTATGAACATGCCACTGTTTTGAAGAGAAATATGCCACTGTTTCCCTATGAATGTGCCACTGTTTTGAGGATAAAATGCTCACTGTTTCGGTTTCACAAGGTCACCATTTTGATGCCACTGTTTCTGCATAAAATGCTCACTGTTTTAGTCCATAATGTGCCACTGTTTCTGCATAAAATGCTCACTGTTTTAATGCCACATATGTCACTGTTTTGCACCAAAAACACTCACTGTTTTAGTACTTAATGAGCCACTGTTTCTGCGTAAAATAACCATCATCTTGATGTCCAAACACTACCCTTTATGCCACTGTATTGGTGTCTAAATACTCCCATTTTGCCACTATTTTGATGATCAAGGATCACTATTTATGCCACTGTTTTAATGTCTAAAAATCATGATTTATATCACTGTTTTGGATGTTCAAATGTATCATTCATGCCACTGTTTTAATGTTCAAAAACCACTCCCTTTGCCACTGTTTTTGATGTGCAAATATCACCACTAATGTCACTGTTTTAATGATTAAATGTTACCATTCATGCCACTGTTTTGATGCACAAATAACACTACTTATGCCACTATTTTGAGGTTCAAATGCCATTGATTATGTCACTGTTTTAACATTCAAATGCCACTGTTCTGCCACTGTTTTAAGGTCCAAAACGTCACTGTTTCTGCCCACTGTTTTAAGGGAAACGTCACTGTTTTCGGCTCACTGTTTTAAAGAACAACTCACTATTTCTGCCCACTGTTTTAAGGGAAACGTCACTGTTTTCGGCTCACTGTTTTAAAGAACAACTCACTGTTTTCTGCTCACTGTTTTAAGAACAAACGTCACTGTTTCCTACTGTAAAACGCTGTTGTATGCTCACTGTTTTTCTGCTGTAAAACGCTGCTGTATGCTCACTGTTTTTCTGCTGTAAAACACTGCTGTATGCTCACTGTTTTCCACTGTAAAACGCTGCTGTATGCTCACTGTTTCTGCTGTAAATCGCCGCTGTAAATGATTGGTTGTAATTGATTTAGGTGCGCTTAAGAAGTGAGATACTTCGCTGCTGTTTGGTATTATTTAAGACACGCAAGGTAAGTGTCAGGCGATATTACCTAATGTGACTATTGACTACTGGTATAAAATTATGACATGATGCTCCATATTCCGTAAAAGTATTATGTTCCATTATGATGAAAGGAAACTGCCAAAAATGTGCCGTGATGGCTTTATGATTATGAG
>JAVKPL010007059.1:0-28521 GCA_032173675.1 Gastrolobium villosum
CCACCCACGACTTTTAGCTAAGATATCTCCATATCTGCAGCTCATGAGGTCTTTACCTTGTATCCATATACAAGTAGATAAGTCGTACTAGTGTTTACTCGAGATCACTGATCCCCAAACTCAGTGTCTCTAGACTAGGAACATATAATTAGGAATAGACATGCAATATCCTTGAATCCTCATGATCGTGATCTCATCACAGATACTCAAGAGATACCTGTTCTATTCCAAGGGGTTTATCCAGTTCATTCATATAATATTAATAGTAATATCGAGACACAATATGAAACTGAATAAATAGTGCTTACATTTATTTGCGACAAATAAAGTTCTACATCTAGTGTCCTTTATTTAATCAAAAGATTGTCTCTAGGACACCCATATGCTAACAAGCTCCCACTTGGCCTAGAGCCAATCAGACCTAAGTCGTATGCCTAGAGCCTCATAATGACTATCATATTTTCTCTGAGAAACAGCCTTTGTCAGAGAATCGGCCAGGTTATCGTCTGTGGGAACATAATCCATTTTTACATCATTCCTATCAATGATTTCTCTAATCAAATGATATCTGCGGAGCACGTGTTTAGATCTTTGATGAGACCTAGGTTCCTTTGACTGCGCGATGGCTCCAGTGTTGTCGCAAAGCAACTGTATGGGCTCATCCACGCTTGGAACCACCCTTAGTTCATTTATGAACTTCTTGATCCACACTGCCTCCTTAGCTGCTTCTGAAGCAGCTACGTATTCAGCCTCTGTCGTTGAGTCTGCTGTTGTCTCCTGCTTGGAACTTTTCCAAGACACTGCCCCACCATTTAAGGTGAATACGAATCCTGACTGTGACTTGCAGTCATCTTTGTCACTCTCAAAGCTGGCATCAGTGAACCCTTTCACTGTTAACTCATTAACCCCACCATAGACCAGAAACGCATCCTTAGTTCTTCTTAAGTATTTAAGGATGGTTTTGACTGCCGTCCAGTGACCCTCTCCAGGGTCTGACTGGTATCTGCTCGTAATGCTTAAAGCATATGAGACATCTGGTCTCGTACATATCATGGCATACATGATGGATCCAATAGCCGAAGCGTATGGAATTCCACTCATGCGATCCTTCTCAGGCTGTGACTTAGGACACATAGCCCTTGATAGGTGTACCCCATGACTGACAGGAAGAAAAACCCTTTTCGACCCTTCCATGCTAAACCTCTTTAGCATCTTGTCAACGTACGTGGATTGAGATAAACCCAGCAGCCTCTTGGATCTATCTCTATAGATCTTTATACCGAGTATAAAGGCTGCCTCTCCCAAATCCTTCATGGTAAAGTTTTCTGAAAGCCACTCTTTCGTTATTTTTAATGTGGGGATGTCATTTCCTATTAGCAATATGTCATCTACATAAAGTACTAGGAAGACGACATTACTCCCACTTACCTTTCTATAAACACAAGGTTCATCCTCGTTCTTGATAAAACCGTTACTCTTAACGACTTCATCAAAACGTATATTCCAACTCCTTGATGCTTGCTTTAGCCCATATATTGACCTTTGTAGTTTGCATACCATATGCACCTGATCTTTGTTTTCAAAGCCTTCAGGTTGTGTCATGTACACTTCCTCCTTCAAGAACCCATTCAAGAAGGCGGTCTTGACATCCATTTGCCAAATTTCATAGTCGTGGTATGCTGCTATTGCAAGCATGATCCTAATAGATTTGATCATGGCAACTGGTGAAAAAGTTTCATCATAGTCAACTCCTTGTCTTTGACGATACCCTTTCGCCACCAACCTAGCTTTGTAGGTCTGAACGTTGCCATCTGCATCAGTCTTTCTTTTAAAGACCCATTTATTACCAATAGGAACTATTCCTTGTGGTTTAGGAACCAAGGTCCATACCTTGTTCTGATACATCGAATCCATTTCAGATTCCATGGCTTCAAGCCATTTTGAGGAGTCAACATCTTTGACCGCCTCCTCGTAGTTACTTGGTTCATCATCCTCAACAGTTTGCTGATTCTCAATCACAAACCCGTACCTTTCAGGTGGATGGATGACCCTCGTAGGTCTACGGAGTTGTGTGTTTACTTCTCCATTGGAGAACGTCGCCTGCGGAGCAGACTCGGGTTCCTCAATCTGTTCTTGTGGATCTTGCACTTCTTCAAGATCAATCTTACTCCCACTGCCTCCTTGAGAGATCAAATCCTTCTCAAGGAACTCAGCATTCTTTGAAACAAACACTTTGTGTTCTTCCATGGAGTAGAAGTAGTATCCCTTAGTAACTTTAGGATACCCCACAAATAGACATTTAGTACTCTTAGCACTAAGCTTGTCTGATGTCAACGCTTTGACATAAGCTGGCGATCCCCATACCCTGAGGTAACTCAGGTTGGGTCTCTTACCACTCCATATCTCATATGGTGTGGTCTGAACAGATTTAGACGGTACCCTATTTAGAAGGTATGCCGCTGTGTCTAAGGCATATCCCCAAAACGATTTTGGAAGTTGAGTCTCACTCATCATAGACCTAACCATGTCTAACAAGGTCCTGTTTCTCCTTTCGGAGACACCGTTTTGGTGTGGTGTGTAAGGAGCGGTAAATTGTGAGAGAATTCCATTTTCTCTCAGATAACACTGAAACTCGTGGCTCAAATATTCACCACCACGATCTGATCGTAATGTCTTAATCATCTTGCCACGCTGTTTCTCCACCTCATTCCTAAACTCTTTAAACTTTTCAAAAGCTTCAGATTTATATCTCATTAGGTATATATACCCAAATCTTGATTTGTCATCTGTAAAGGTAATGAAATAAGAATATCCACCTCTAGCCTCAATAGACATTGGGCCACATACATCAGTATGAATGAGTTCTAATAACTCACTAGCCCTATGACTCTCAAGCCCTTTGGGCTTTTGTTGAATCATTTTCCCAGCTAGACAAGATTCACACTGTCCATAGGATTCCAAATCCATGGAGTCCAGGTATCCATCTCTATGCATCCTAGACAATCTTGTTTCATTTATGTGCCCTAGTCTACAGTGCCAAAGATAAGATTGATTATCCGTCCTAGGTCGTTTCACATCTATATTGAGCACTTCATTTCCCATTTCCAACACATACAATCCATTTATTAAAGAAGCAGTACCGTAAACCATATCATTCAAAATGATAGAAAAAGTACCATCCCTAATACTGAAAGTATATCCATCTTGTTCTAAACAAGAAATTGAAATAATGTTTCTAGAAATTTGCGGAACATAAAGACAATTATTCAAATGCAATAAAAGGCCCGTAGGCAAAATAAGGTCAGCATCTCCAACTGAATGAGCAGCAACTCTTGCTCCATTACCAACGCGGAGATCTACCTCGTTTCTATCCAATCTCCTTGGGCTCCTAAGCACCTGCAACATATTGCAGATATGAGAACCACATCCGGTATCCAATACCCATGAGGATGGATTAGCATAAGAATAATTTATCTCAATCATGAAAATACCTGAGGCAGAAGCATCACCATGCTTCTTGTCCTTCACATTGTTCAGGTAGTCTGGACAATTCCTCTTCCAGTGGCCTTTCTTGCCACAATGGAAGCACTCAGCATCACCCTTGTCCTTAGGTGCCTTCTTACCCTTCTTCTTCTTGGATTTTCCTTTGGGCTTAAGGGGGTCACCTTTTGCAGGCTCCTTACCCTTTCCCTTGGCCTTGCTAGGCCCACCAATCAAAAGAGCCTGTGTCCTATCCTTCTTGATAGACACTTCAGCTGTTGTTAACATGCTTAACAACTCAGGCAAGCTCACTTGCATCCCATGCATATTGTAATTCATGATGAATTGACTGAAGGAAGGTGGAAGTGAGGTGAGGACTAAGTCATTACTTAGCTCGGCATCCATGATGAAGCCTAGGTTTCCTAGCTTCTCAATCAGCCCGATCATCTTGAGAACATGGCTGCCAACAGACATGCTCTCAGTCATCCTACAAGAGAACAGTTCTTTTGAGGCCTCATACCTCTCATGCCTGCCTTTAATATCATACAACTCCTTGAGATGTACGATAATAGAGGGAGCATCCATATGCTCATGCTGCTTTTGCAGTTCAGGCGACATGGATGCCAACATGATGCATACTGCCATCACATTGTCATCCAAGTGCTGTTGATGGGTTACGAAATCAAATTCCGCAAACCCTTCTTCCCCTTCCCGTGGAGCTACGGGTATTACAGCATCTAAAACGTAGGCAATCTTTTCGGCCCTTAGAACTATTCTTAGGTTCCGATACCAGTCCATAAAATTCGAACCGGTCAGTTTATTCGTATCGAGTATTGAACGCAGTGACAGTGGATTAGTCATACTATAAGCTGAAAAGGATGTAAAGATAGTTTTAGTTAATATACGGTTATGTAGTTAAAAGCAAATTATTAAAGACTTGAAATAATTTGCCCCTCCCACTATTTTATCTAAGTCAATGACCCTTCTTTTGACTTAGGGTTAATCTACTTTAGATTTTACCTTAGTGGGATTAAGAGTGCGATTATTTATTTTAACCTCCGTCTGAGACCGCAAGATTAATTTAAATAAAGGGTTGATCTTTATCAACAGTATCTTATACCCTCTCTTAACATTAGGTTGACAACTCTTTGTCACTTAGTGGTGCATCTCATGCAACCAACCTAGCACCATTACCCTAAGCACATAAGCCCGGCTGTGCCTGCAACTTATGTCTTAGTTAAGCATTAAACCAGCACCCTAAGTGTCTTACACTTCAAAACACTACTCTAGCCCAACGAAATAGTGGGTCCCAACTGAGTTGTGGAGCACCACTACGTAGAAGAGTTTTGAGTAGCATTGGTGGTGGGAGATAATCATATGGTTAATTATTTATTCCTTTTAAGGGTTCCTTTTATCTTGGGGTTAATTAGGTCCCATCAAACGCATATTGTAAGTTATCATGCTAGTCGTTACCTATGTCAAACATCTATCGGTATACACTAGTCGCTATTGGACAAACATAATAACCATACAAAATGCGGTTTGCCCAATTCATGCATACTAGACGTTCTAATCATACATGCATATAAACAGTTTATATTGAGATAGCCATGGTGCTCGCGCTTTTGTCCTTTTTGCTTCTTTAAGCAACGGCCGCTTGTCGTCTATACGCCACTAGCCTATTTCTCTAATTACAAATAATTAAAGAAACTCCATAACACTTTGGAGGAACAAAATTACAAAATTTAAATTACAAATATACTTGTAAATTAAAATGCGCGATTACACATAAATTTAAAATTCAAAAAATTCAAATCCGGGCACCATGACCATCCCCTTCCTGTTTGTACCTGAAAAGTTCAAAACTTGCAAACACAAACATTATATTATCACATAACATTTTCACATGTATTTTGACATTTAACATTTAAACATCAAAATAACATCAAGATTCATAATCTTAAATTTCTCATTGGCCGAATTTAAAAATAATTTCAATTCAAATTTTGTTAATTCTTTCTCAAAGAAAACAAAATTAAACCATGCATGTAGCCATATATCCCTACATGGCCGAATCATATAGGTGACTATATGATAAATTTTGTCACAAAATTTCATGCATATAGACATGACACAATTCATGGAGAAAAATAAGAAATCATTCAAGGTACTCTTAGTACCCTCCATGGCCGAATCTACCCTTTCAAAAAGGGTGTTCCTTTTAAAACTTTCAAAAAGAAAAAGAAACTAAACCATGATGCATAATGTTTTATGAACACAAAATCAAATTTTCATGTTCATAAAAACAAAAACTTTAACACTTTAAAGGATTTGTGATTCAAAATCCATATGCAGAATTTAAACTTTAACCCTTAAAGATTTTTGACCGTGAAAAACTCTTTTCACAAACAAGGTACCATCACCCGTCGATGGTAAAGCAACCGGGCTCTGATACCACTTGAAAGTAAAACTGGCCTTTGAAGGCCGATGCATGTAAGGTGTAAAACAAAAATTTTACTGCGGAACATACATGCACACATAGGTTCATGCTTTAAGACAGCATGATGTTACCTTGTTTTGGCCTGATCAGTCAGGGAGATCAGATGTCAGGCTTGAAGGGTTCAAACCCTCTAATGGTGATCCACACCACCATTCGTCAATGATGCAAGAACCCCTTCTTGAAAGCCACCAGATGAACACCACAATGAGGCTTGCTATGCGCACAAGTGGTGAGGGTGGAGGCTAGGTATCCTGTTTGGAAAGGTGTACTGAGCTACCCTACAGAATGGTGCATAGAGGAGGAGAGTTGGCTTGGTTTTCCAATTGCACATATTTGGTTACCGTATGTATTTCCCTTCGTCTCGGTTATCTTCCCATTAACCTAGGGTAAGGAAATGTATCAACCCCTGCGGTTTAGGGTAAGCTTTATTCGAAATAGGGAATCTTCAATTTACTGACTCTAAAGGCAGATCATCTCATGATCTCTTTTACTATGCATAGATTCCCGAGTCCCTGTAAATGTCATCCCGATTTCTCCGGTTTACAGATAACCTAATCTCTCACAGAGATTTGACGAATTCCTTCAGCTTATTACCCTAGCCCTGTGCCCTTTAAGGACACGCCCAACAGTATACCTATGAGTCTCCATGTTTCAGGCAGACGAGGTATACAATCAAAACATGCCTTCAAGAACACAGTCTAGGTAATAACTTCTGGTCTAAGGAAAGACACACCCAAACATAAAGAGATTACTCTAATGACACTATCTGTGAGATTTCCTCATAGAGTCTCTTTTTGGGTCTGTTCAGTGCGAGCTATACTCTTATAGGTCCACCCACGACTTTTAGCTAAGATATCTCCATATCTGCAGCTTATGAGGTCTTTACCTTGTATCCATATACAAGTAGATAAGTCGTACTAGTCTTTACTCGAGATCACTGATCCCCAAACTCAGTGTCTCTAGACTAGGAACATATAATTAGGAATAGACATGCAATATCCTTGAATCCTCATGATCGTGATCTCATCACAGATACTCAAGAGATACCTGTTCTATTCCAAGGGGTTTATCCAGTTCATTCATATAATATTAACAGTAATATCGAGACACAATATGAAACTGAATAAATAGTGCTTACATTTATTTGCGACAAATAAAGTTCTACATCTAGTGTCCTTTATTTAATCAAAAGATTGTCTCTAGGACACCCATATGCTAACAAACGGCGCCAAAAACTTGTTGTGTAGATTAGCAAGTGCACTAGTCATACAAGTAATAAAAATAATAAGTAAAGATCGTTCCCACGAGGAATTGTGTCAAGCACTGATTATCCACTTGTTGTTGATTTGAATCAACCAAAGAGTTTTGAATTACATAAGTTTCTTGTCATTAGAAGTGTAAATTGCATAAAATAAAATAAGTTCAAAACACAAAAATATGAATATGAATTAAAAACAGTAGTCAGATATCAATTTCCCTCAAGTATGAATTTATGAATGAACCAATTTCCATCATGAATTCTCTATCATGTGATGTTAATCAACCTTTTCCTTATCATCAAGATGTAATGTCTTACTACCTTGATGGGTACATTAATCAGAAACCCCAATGTCTTGGTGATTCCTTTCATAATACATGCATTAATCACTAAGGTCTTAAGATTACATTAATATCATAGCATCAATGTCTTGACTACTAAAATACTAATGATGAAGTTGACAACTTTAAAACAATACAAACATGTATGTTCTACATTATTTCATTAACAAGAATGATTGATCAAGACAACTTCATACAAATCACATAATAGGAAAACATAACATCACACTAATTATTCATAAATACATACTTGAGTTCCATTGAATCAGACTACAAAGGACTCTACTCAGACATAATGAAAATAAATACAAAGGAAGAAGAAAGAACAAACTCCATTGTCATGGTAGTAGATCTTCAATCTTCAATTGTAATGCTACACTACTCCTAAGAATTTGGAAAATAAAGAGTACGAATTCAGATCCAAAGATCTGATACAGGAGAGGAGAGATATGGTAGAGAGATGTGAGAGATAGATATATGTCAGAATTTTTAAGGCCTTTTGCCTTTTATAGTGTTACAATTTCTGCTAAAAAATAATGTGGGCGCTAAAACGGTCAGAAATGGGCGTTTTAGCGTCCGGCTTGATGCGTGACCAACTGCTTTTAACTGACGTGGGCGCTAAAACGGTCTGAATGGACATTTTAGCGTCCATGGCTGATAACCTCTCAACTGCTTTTAACTGAATCCAATGCTAAAATGCTTGATTTGAACGTTTTAGCGTTGGAGAACAGAGAAGAATTCCACATCAGGGTGCTAAAACGCTCAGTGTGGGCGTTTTAGCCCTGAGCTCAAGAGACTTCCAATTCTGATATGCAGCAGCGCGCTAAAACGGTCTGTGTGGATGTTTTAGCGCTCAACACCAGCAACTTTCTCCTTCGATCTGCAGCAGCGCGCTAAAACGATCAGTGTGGCCGTTTTAACGCTCAACACTTAGGCAATTTTTCTCCTCCAAAATCTTCTTCCTTCTTTTGATGCTTTTTGGGCTTCCTTTCCCTGCAAGACAATGTAAATTTTCACAAAGCTTTCAGAACTTGCACTTTAGGGACTTCTAAGATATTAACCTCCCTTTTCATCCAATTATTCATACAAATTAATCCTAATTTATGCTGAAAAACCTGATGAACCAGGGGTTTATCACAAGCCAAACTAGGAAATCTCCTCACCCTCTCACCAAAAACATGTAAACGTTTCTTCTAGTTCACATCCATTCTAACATTCTAATTCTCAGCCATTGCCATGATTTCCTAGCTAGCATGAACTTAAGGTAACATTTCTTAATTAATTAAAGTGTAGAATCAGATTGAAACTAATGGAAGCAGGTGGTAATTAAAGACGATGGTAATCCAAGCACAACAAGAGGCTTCTCAGATGGTGTTTAATATTTCAGCCCAAGAGCAAGTAGCCATAATAGAGGAAATTTTTTTTTCTTAAAATAAGGTAAGGAACATATATTTGCAAGATTGATATGAAAGGGAAGCATATATCGGCACATACATACATAATAAAAAAACCAACATTTATCTGCATGGCCACAAATTTAGCTTTGCAAGTCCAAAATTTGCTACCTACGGATCAAATACCAAGTAAATTGTTTCGACTTTGAACGAAAAAGTAAAGAGACTTTGGTTAAATTTACTTTCTTAATTTTGCAAAAATAAAATTATAATGTATGAAGACCAACATGTTTCGTTAAACTACATAATCTACATATTCATGTTATCATATGGCGACTAACTTGAACAGTTGATTCAGGTTAAATGTACTTGAAAAAGGTATTTGAAATATTATTGGATTATGAATAAAACTATACAAGAGTACTCTATTTATAGAGTACAGAATGGTCTAACGGGCCAAGCCAAAAAATAATAAAAGTAAAACCTAGAGAAATCTAGATCCTTCTAGAGGGTTCTAAATAATTAAAAATAAATAAATAAGAAAAAATAATTTCTAATATTTACAACAAATAAATAAACCTAATATTTACAATATTCCCCCTCAAGCTGAGGAATAGATATTTATTATTACTAGCTTGCTAGCAAGTTCTTGAAATCTTTCTAAAGGAAGTCCCTTTGTCAATAGATCAGCTAATTGGCGCCCAGTGGGAATGTATGGAGTGGTAATTAGCCCACTATCAAGTTTTTCTTAGGTAATATGTTTAGTCCGATCATGTTGAACTGGATTGTGAGCTATACAAATGGCGGACTTATTATCACATAGCAGTTTCATAAGTCCCTCACATTTTATTTTGAGATCATCAAGTACAATTTTGAGCCACAGTAACTCACAAATGCCTTGGGCCATAGCTCGAAATTCAGCTTCTGCACTTGATCTGGCAACCACATCTTGTTTCTTACTTCTCCATGTCACCAAGTTACCGCAAAGAAACATGAAATAACCAGTAGTAGAACGTCGGTCAGTCACAGATCCAGCATAATCAGCATCAGTGTAGACTTTTAAAGATAGATTGCCATCTCGTCGGAACAACAATCCTTTACCAGGAGTAGCTTTAAGATACTGAAGAATTCTCTCTACTTCCTGCATGTGTTTCTCTTTTGGATCATGCATGAACTGACTAACAACAATAACGGCATAAGCCAGGTCTAGTCTAGTATGAGTCAGATAGATCAATTTCCCAACTAACCATTGATATTGTCCTTTATCAACTGGAGGACTCTCTTCTTCATAGCCTATCTTGTGATTCTGCTCAATAGGAGTATTAGAGGGTTTACACCCAAGTTTTCCTGCTTCTTTAAGAAGATCAAGAACATATTTCCTTTGGCTGATGAAAATCACTTTCTTTGAATGAGCTACTTTTATCCCTAGGAAATATCTCAGTTTTCCAAGGTCTTTGATTTCAAACTCAGAGGCAATCCGTGTTTGCAGAATCCGTTTCTCCACAGAATCATCACCTGTGATAATAATATCATCAACATATACAAGGAGCACAATAAGCTTCCCATTATGGGAGTGTTTGAAGAAAAGGGTGTGATCTCCTTGACTCTGTCTGTATCCTAAGGTCATGAAAACCTTAGTAAACCTTCCAAACCAGGCACGAGGTGACTGCTTCAATCCATACAAGGCCTTTTTTAATCTACAAACTTTATTTTCTCCCTTTACAGAATCAAAACGAGGTGGGATTTCCATGTAGACTTCTTCTTCTAACTCACCATTGAGGAAAGCGTTTTTCACATCAAATTGATTTATATCCCAATTAGAATGGGCAGCAAGGGATAATAAGACTCTCACCGTATTCATCTTTGCAACTGGAGCAAAGGTTTCTTCGTAATCAATGCCATAGGTTTGAGTGTAACCTTTGGCCACTAATCGAGCCTTGTATCTTTCAAGAGTTCCATCAGAATTATATTTTAGGGCATAAACCCATCTGCACCCTACTGCTTTCTTTCTGTTGGGTCTATCGATAACCTCCCATGTTTTATTTTTCTCCAACGCGTTCATCTCCTCTTGCATGGCTTGAGCCCAATTCCCATCTTGCAAGGCTTCATGTACTGATTTTGGGATTGCAATAGAATCTAGTGTTGAAACAAAACTTTTGTGCTGCACAGAAAGATTAGTAGAGGAAACAAAGTGGGACATAGGATATTGAGTACAAGAGGAACAGGAGGGACAAGTTTTCTTGTAACAAGATCTTTTTCCTTTTCTAAGAGCAATGGGAAAATCATTAGAATCAACATTAATGGGTAACTCATCAGAGGTATCATGATCAGAAATATGAGATTCAGGACTTACCAGAGGTTCAGACGATTGAGCTTGCTACCGAGGCAATGTGGGTTGTGTCACAATCTTCTGTATCTCTGGTGTACTTGATGTATCAGTCATAGGAGAATCAGTCATAAGAGGATCAGACATAGACACATTACGGACAGGAACAATAGGAAGAGACACTGACACAGGTGAAGGAGTAGACACTGAAGATTCGAATTCAAAGAAGGAATGTGATGAGTCTTCTTGTGAATTATTCTACCCCTGAAGATGAGGACCTTGGAAAAAGGACTCAGATTCCTGAAATGTAACATCCATAGAAACAAACAATTTCCGACTACTAGGGTGATAACACTTGTAGCCTTTCTTATTAGGAGCATATCCAAGGAAGACACATTTAAGAGCCCTAGGATCCAACTTACTGCGATGTTGTTTATGAATATGAACAAAGACAACACATCCAAACACTCGAGGAGGAAGGCTTTATAAAGTGGGAACAGAAGGAAAAAATGAAGTCGTGGAGTGAATAGGACTTACATTATCGAGAACCCGAGTGGGTAGACGGTTGATCAAGAATGCTGCAGTAAGAATGGCATCTCCCCAATAGCATTTAGGTACATGTGTTTGAAACAGTAAGGCACGAGCAACTTCAAGAAGGTGACGATTTTTTCTTTCAGCAACCCCATTTTGTTGAGGGGTGTCTGCACAAGTAAGTTCATGAATCATATCGTGATTTTGTATAAATTGGGGAAAAGAGTGATTAACATATTCATTACCATTATCTGTCCTTAGTCTTTTGATTTTTTTACCAAATTGAGTCTCAATCATTGTATAAAATTGAAAGAACAGTTGTGGCACCTCAGATTTTTCACGCATTAAGTGAACCCAAGTCACACGAGTGCAATCATCAATAAAAGAAACAAACCATTTATTACCAGAAGAATGAGAGACCTTAGAAGGACCCCAAACATCAGAATGAATAAGATCAAAAGGTTCAACACTTTTAGTATTACTAGAAGGAAAAGACACACGATGATGTTTAGCAAACTCACAAACATCACAATGAAAAGACTCAACAGACTTTGACAAAAACAATGATGGAAATAAAGACTTGAGTAAACTAAACGGAGGATGTCCCAAGCGCTTATGATGAAGCCAAATCAGAGAATCAGCAGTTGACTGGCCATATGACAGCAAGATGTGATCGGTTACTATTGTCAGATTAGCAAGTGCACTAGTCATACAAGTAATAAAAATGATGAGTAAAGATCGTTCCCACGAGGAATTGTGTCAAGCACTGACTATCCAAATGTTATTGATTTGAATCAACCAAAGAGTTCTGAATTGCATGGATTTCTTATCACTAGAAATGTAGATTGCATAAAATGAAATAATTTCAAAACACAAAGATATGAATTTAAATTAAAAAGTAGTCAGATATCAATTTCCCTAAAGTATAAACTTATGAATGAGCCAATTTCCATCATGAATTCTCTATTATGTGATGTTAATCAACCTTTTACTTATCATCAAGATGTAATGTCTTACTACCTTGATAGACACATTAATCAGAAACCCCAATGTCTTGGTGATTCCTTTCATAATACATGCATTAA
Source organism: Gastrolobium villosum (assembly GCA_032173675.1). Lineage (NCBI taxonomy): Eukaryota > Viridiplantae > Streptophyta > Magnoliopsida > Fabales > Fabaceae > Gastrolobium > Gastrolobium villosum. The sequence continues at coordinate 12,916 of JAVKPL010007059.1, forward strand.
TCACTAAGGTCTTAAGATTACACTAGCATCATAGCATCGATGTCTTGACTACTAAAATACTAATGATGAAGTAGTCAACTATAAAACAATGTAAACATGTCTGTTCTACACTATTCCATTAACAAGAAGAATTGATCAAGACAACTTCAAACAAATCACATAATAGAGAAACATAACATCACATTAATCATTCATAAATACACACTTGAGTTCCATTGAATCAGACTACAAAGGACTCTACTCAGACATAATTGAAATGAATACAAAAGAAGAAGAAAGAACAAACTCCATTGTCATGGTAGTAGATCTTCAATCTCTAGTTGTAATTACAAATTAAAAACTACTCCTAAGAATTTGGAAAATAAAAAGAAAGAATTCAGATCAGGAGATCTGATATAGGAGAGGGAGAGATATGGTAGAGAGATGGGAGAGATAGATAAAATATGAAGGCCTTTGCCTTTTATAGTGTTACAATTTCTGCTGAAAAATAATATGGGCGCTAAAATGGTCTGAATGGCCGTTTTAGCGTCCAGGCTTGATGCGTGACCAACTGCTTTTAACTGCATTGGGTGCTAAAACGGTCTTGATGGGCATTTTAGCGTCCACGGCTGGCAACTTCTCAACTGCTTTTAACTGACTCCAACGCTAAAACACTTGATTTGAACGTTTTAGCGTTGGAGACCACAGACTTTTTCCACATCAGGGCGCTAAAACGCTCAGTGTGGGCGTTTTAGCGCTGAGCTGTAGAGACTTCCACTCTTGATTTGCAGCAGCGCGCTAAAACGTTTTGTGTGAATGTTTTAGCGCTCAGCACCAGCAACTTTCTCCTTCAATCTGCAGCAGCACGCTAAAACGGTCTGTGTGGCCGTTTTAGCGCTCAACACTTAGGCAATCTCACTTTCTCCAAAATCTTCTTCCTTCTTTTGATGCTTTTTGGGCTTCCTTTCCTTGCAAGACAATGTAAATTTTCACAAAGCTTTCAGAACTTGCAATTAAGGGATTTCTAAGATATTAACCTCCTTTTCATCCAATTATTCATACAAATTGATCCTAATTTATGCTGAAAACCTGATGAACTAGGGGTTTATCACAATTCCCAGATTTGGACATTGCTGTCATCAGTAATGAACTTACACCAAAGAAGGATTCAAGATTCTTGCAGATGAAACTTATGAGGATAGACTTAATTCAACAAAGGATCACATTGATACAACTTACAACCATGCAATCTCTTATTTCTTATGACTTGCACAACATTATATGTGCTTTTCAACAGATTAGTACAGATGACATACAGAGACTTTGCAAATAACAACACTCCCTCACTAGGATCTTCTAAAAAATTGTGAGAATTTAACTCTTCTGAACACTAATGTTTAGGGATCAACTTGTCACTCATTCTTCACTGCACTCAAACTACCATAGGCTTGCCCATCTTCTCATTATTCATGGTACACATGATCTATAAGGCAGATCAAAAAGGTCTTAATATGGTTGTGTATGGCTTGACTAGAGGTAAGCATTTCTGTGGCAGGAAAAGTTCATATCAAATGAATCAGATTCAGATAAGAGGGAGTCACAATATTTATCAATTTCTTCCTAATTCCCCAATCTTTCTTCCTTTTCATTCTTTGTCTCAGAACCTTCTTCCTCCTTTTCTTCCTGACACTTTGTGTCTTTAACAAAAATTTTCTTTCTTTCTTTTCTTTTTCTATCAGACACTTTGTGTTTTTTAGCACTTTCCTCTATCTCTTCCGAACACTTTGTGTTCCACAACCTTTTCTTCTTTTGCTTTTTATTTCCTTTCCTTCTTTATCATGTTTCAAACACCTTGTACATTCAGTTATTGCAAAGATACCTTACTTCCCACAAAACACTCCACCCCTTATCACTTATCTGAACTTTTCAGTCTAGAGGAATAGATGTGATGGTACATTAACAACAGGCTAGGCTCAAATGTTCATGCAACAGGAACTTAAGGGTTGACCATTTGACTTTCTGACGCAAGAAGGGAATTCCTCTACCCTATACATCATCAGCCATTTCAAACAAGAAACTGTTAGTATATGGGTGTCCTAAAGACAATCTTTTGATTAAATAAATGACACTAGATGTAGAACTTTGTTTGTTGTAAATGAATAAAAGCACTATTTATTCAGTTTCATATTGTGTCTCGATATTATTGTTAATATTATATGAACGAAATGGATAAACCCCTTGGAATAGAATAGGTATCACTTGAGTATCTGTGATGAGATCACGATCATGAGGATTCAAGGATATCGCATGTCTATTCCTAATTATATGTTCCTAGTCTAGAGACACTGAGTTTGGGGATCAGTGATCTCGGGTAAGACTAGTACAACTTATCTACTTGTATATGGATACAAGGTAAAGACCTCATGAGCTGCAGATATAGAGATATCTTAGCTAAAGTCATGGGTGGACCTATAATAGTATAGCTCGCACTGAACAGACCCAAAAAGAGACTCTGAGGAAATCTCACAGATAGTGTCATTAGAGTAATCTCTTTATGTTTTGTATGTCTTTCCTTAGACCAGAAGTTATTACCTAGACTGTGTTCTTGAAGGCATGTTTTGATTGTATGCATCGTCTGCCTGAAACATGGAGACTCATAGGTATACTGTTGGGCGTGACCTTAAAGGGCACAGGGCTAGGGTAATAAGCTGAAGGAATTCGTCAAATCTCTGTGAGAGATTAGGTTATCTATACACCGGAGAAATCGGGATGACATTTACAGGGACTCGGGAATCTATGCATAGTAAAAGAGATCATGAGATGATCTGCCTTTAGAGTCAGTAAATTGAAGATTCCCTATTTCGAATAAAGCTTACCCTAAACCGCAGGGGTTGATACATTTCCTTACCCTAGGTTAATGGGAAGATAACCGAGACGAAGGGAAATACATACGGTAACCAAATATGTGCAATAGGATGATCAAGTCATTAATCTGACTAGTTCTGGGGCAACAAAGCATCGCTAGTGCTCTGTATTGTCATTAATTGGGTTGTGGGCTTGTTGGGCCCAAGCCCAGTTATGTTAGAAGCTAAGTTAGACCTAATGGGTCACACACTAACACCTTGTAGTCATGATGGACTAGCTTTAAAGGTATTGGGCCTAATCATGGTTGTTAGCCCAAGAAGCTGTTTGGAAGCCCACCTAAATGGGTGGATGGTGCATGGAGCTTAGTAATGGGCTTGGATAGTCCAAGCCATTACTAATTAATTTAATTAGTTAAATTATAATCAAACATTTGAATTTCGAATTTTGAATTTGAAATTTGAATTTTGAAATTTGAATTTGGAATTTGAATTCTGAAATTCGAATTTGAAATTTGAAATTTGAAATTTGAAATTTGAATTTGAATGTTTGAACATTTGAATTCAAGTGTTTGAATTCGAATTTGAATTGGCTATGACAAGTTGTATTATAACAAAAGGATAAGATGAGATCTTTTGGAATATTCCCTGCAACAAGAAAAGATATTTGATCTTATCCAATGATGAAGTGGTGCGCAAATTTGAATTCAAAGTGAGTGTCATTTTGTCATCTAAATGTACTACTATTCTGATTTGGTTGGTTAAGAGAATCAGTGAGTTAGTTGATTCAAAATTTGAATGCAAATACTCAATGTATCTGGACTCAAAATAGGACAAAATGGGGCGCATGATATGGTTGTTCATATGATGATGATTAGGTCAGAATCTTGAAAGGATAATGACCTAATCTTATAAGGATTCAAATGCAAGGTGGTTAGCAATTTTGAATTGCAAACAAATCCTTGATTCCCTCCAACCATCGCATATTTGGTGGGATTTTCAAGTAAGAAAATCTTATCATTCCATCCTACTAATTAACCTACATTGTGCGCACAAAGGGTCATATAATTGACCTTAGGGTTTTTCACAAAACCTAGCCTACACTCCTTCATCTCATGCACCATTCTGTAGGGTAGTACACTGCACCTTTCCAAACAGAATACCTAGCCTCCACCTTCACCACTTGTGCGCATAGCAAGCCTCACTGTGGTGTTCATCTGGTGGCTTTCAAGAAGGAGTTCTTGCATCATTGACGAACGGTGGTGTGGATCACCATTAGAGGGTTTGAACCCTTCAAGCCTGACAATTGATCTCCCTGGATGATCAGGCCAAAAACAAGGTAACATCATTCTGTCTTAAAGCATGAACCCATGTGTGCGTGCATGTTTCCACAGTAAAAATTTTGTTTTTACACCTTACATGCATCGGCCTTCAAAGGCATACCCAAACATAAAGAGATTACTTCTGGTCTAGGTAATAACTTCTGGTCTAAGGAAAGACATACCCAAACATAAAGAGATTACTCTAATGACACTATCTGTGAGATTTCCTCATAGAGTCTCTTTTTGGGTCTGTTCAGTACGAGCTATACTCTTATAGGTCCACCCACGACTTTAGCTAAGATATCTCCATATCTGCAGCTCATGAGGTCTTTACCTTGTATCCATATACAAGTAGATAAGTCGTACTAGAGATCACTGATCCCCAAACTCAGTGTCTCTAGACTAGGAACATATAATTAGGAATAGACATGCAATATCCTTGAATCCTCATGATCGTGATCTCATCACAGATACTCAAGAGATACCTGTTCTATTCCAAGGGGTTTATCCAGTTCGTTCATATAATATTAACAGTAATATCGAGACACAATATGAAACTGAATAAATAGTGCTTTCATTTATTTGCGACAAACAAAGTTCTACATCTAGTGTCCTTTATTTAATCAAAAGATTGTCTCTAGGACACCCATATGCTAACAAGCTCCCACTTGGCCTAGAGCCAATTAGACCTAAGTCGTATGCCCAAAGCCTCATAATGACTATCATGTTTTCTCCGAGAAATAGCCTTTGTCAGAGAATCGGCCAGGTTATCGTCTGTGGGAACATAATCCATTTTTACATCATTCCTATCAATGAATTCTCTAATTAAATGATATCTGCGAAGCACGTGTTTAGATCTTTGATGAGATCTAGGTTCCTTTGACTGCGCAATGGCTCCTGTGTTGTCGCAAAACAACTGTATGGGCTCATCCACGCTTGGAACCACCCTTAGTTCATTTATGAACTTCTTGATCCACACTGCCTCCTTAGCTGCTTCTGAAGCAGCTATGTATTCAGCCTCTGTCGTTGAATCTGCTGTTGTTTCCTGCTTGGAACTTTTCCAAGACACTGCCCCACCATTTAAGGTGAATACGAATCCTGACTGTGACTTGCAGTCATCTTTGTCACTCTGAAAGCTGGCATCAGTGAACCCTTTCACTGTTAACTCATTAACCCCACCATAGACCAGAAATGCATCCTTAGTTCTTCTTAAGTATTTAAGGATGGTTTTGACTGCCGTCCAGTGACCCTCTCCAGGGTCTGACTGGTATCTGCTCGTAATGCTTAAAGCATATGAGACATCTGGTCTCGTACATATCATGGCATACATGATGGATCCAATAGCTGAAGCGTATGGAATTCCACTCATGCGATCCTTCTCAGGCCGTGACTTAGGACACATAGCCCTTGATAGGTATACCCCATGACTGACAGGAAGAAAACCCCTTTTCGACCCTTCCATGCTAAACCTCTTTAGCATCTTGTCAACGTACGTGGATTGAGATAAACCCAGCAGCCTCTTGGATCTATCTCTATAGATCTTTATACCAAGTATAAAGGCTGCCTCTCCCAAATCCTTCATGGTAAAGTTTTCTGAAAGCCATTCTTTCGTTATTTTTAATGTGGGGATGTCATTTCCTATTAGCAATATGTCATCTACATAGAGCACTAGGAAGACGACATTACTCCCACTTACCTTTCTGTAAACACAAGGTTCATCCTCGTTCTTGATAAAATCGTTACTCTTAACGACTTCATCAAAACGTATATTCCAACTCCTTGATGCTTGCTTTAGCCCATATATTGACCTTTGTAGTTTGCATACCATATGCTCCTGATCTTTGATTTCAAAGCCTTCAGGTTGTGTCATGTACACTTCCTCCTTTAAGAACCCATTCAAGAAGGCGGTCTTGACATCCATTTGCCAAATTTCATAGTCGTGGTATGCTGCTATTGCAAGCATGATTCTAATAGATTTGATCATGGCAACTGGTGAGAAAGTTTCATCATAGTCAACTCCTTATCTTTGACGATACCCTTTCGCCACCAACCTAGCTTTGTAGGTCTGAACGTTGCCATCTGCATCCGTCTTTCTTTTAAAGACCCATTTATTACCGACAGGAACTATTCCTTGCGGTTTAGGAACCAAGGTCCATACCTTGTTCTGATACATCGAATCCATTTCAGATTCCATGGCTTCAAGCCATCTTGAGGAGTCAACATCTTTGACCGCCTCCTCGTAGTTACTTGGTTCATCATCCTCAACAGTTTGCTGATTCTCAATCACAAACCCGTACCTCTCAGGTGGATGGATGACCCTCGTAGATCTACGGAGTTGTGTGTTTACTTCTCCATTGGAGAACGTCGCCTGCGGAGCAGACTCGGGTTCCTCAATCTGTTCTTGTGGATCTTGCACTTCTTCAAGATCAATCTTACTCCCACTGCCTCCTTGAGAGATCAAATCCTTCTCAAGGAACTCAGCATTCTTTGACACAAACACTTTGTGTTCTTCCATGGAGTAGAAGTAGTATCCCTTAGTACCTTTAGGATACCCCACAAATAGACATTTAGTACTCTTAGCACTAAGCTTGTCTGATGTCAACGCTTTGACATAAGCTGGCGATCCCCATACCCTGAGGTAACTCAGGTTGGGTCTCTTACCACTCCATATCTCATATGGTGTGGTCTGAACAGATTTAGACAGTACCCTATTTAGAAGGTATGCCGCCGTGTCTAAGGCATATCCCCAAAACGATTTTGGAAGTTGAGTCTCACTCATCATAGACCTAACCATGTCTAACAAGGTCCTGTTTCTCCTTTCGGAGACACCATTTTGGTGTGGTGTGTAAGGAGCGGTAAGTTGTGAGAGAATTCCATTTTCTCTCAGATAATCCTGAAACTCGTGGCTCAAATATTCACCACCACGATCTGATCGTAATGTCTTAATCATCTTGCCACGCTGTTTCTCCACTTCACTCCTAAACTCTTTGAACTTTTCAAAAGCTTCAGATTTATATCTCATTAGGTATATATACCCAAATCTTGATTTGTCATCTGTAAAGGTAATGAAATAAGAATATCCACCTCTAGCCTCAACAGACATTGGGCCACATACATCAGTATGAATGAGTTCTAATAACTCACTAGCCCTATGATTCTCAAGCCCTTTGGACTTTTGTCGAATCATTTTCCCAGCTAGACAAGATTCACACTGTCCATAGGATTCCAAATCCATGGAGTCCAGGTATCCATCTCTATGCATCCTAGACAATCTTGTTTCATTTATGTGCCCTAGTCTACAGTGCCAAAGATAAGATTGATTATCCGTCCTAGGTCGTTTCACATCTATATTGAGCACTTCATTTCCCATTTCCAACACATACAATCCATTTATTAAAGAAGCAGTACCACAAACCATATCATTCAAAATGATAGAAAAGTACCATCCCTAATACTGAAAGTATAACCATCTTGTTCTAAACAAGAAATTGAAATAATATTTCTAGAAATAAGCGGAACATAAAGACAATTATTCAAATGCAATAAAAGGCCCGCAGGCAAAATAAGGTCAGCATCTCCAACTGAATGAGCAGCAACCCTTGCTCCATTACCAACGCGGAGATCCACCTCGTTTCTATCCAATCTCCTTGGGCTCCTAAGTACCTGCAACATATTGCAGATATGAGAACCACATCCGGTATCCAATACCCATGAGGTTGGATTAGCATAAGAATAATTTATCTCAATCATGAAAATACCTGAGGCAGAAGCATCACCATGTTTCTTGTCCTTCACATTGTTCAGGTAGTCTGGATAACTCCTCTTCCAGTGGCCTTTCTTGCCACAATGGAAGCACTCAGCATCGCCCTTGTCCTTAGGTGCCTTCTTACCCTTCTTCTTGCCCTTCTTCTTCTTGGATTTTCCTTTGGGCTTAAGGGGGTCACCTTTTGCAGGCTCCTTACCTTTTCCCTTGGCCTTGCTAGGCCCACCAATCAAAAGAGCCTGTGTCCTATCCTTCTTGATAGACACTTCAGCTGTTGCTAACATGCTTAACAACTCAGGAAAGCTCACTTGCATCCCATGCATATTGTAATTCATGATGAATTGACTGAAGGAAGGTGGAAGTGAGGTGAGGACTAAGTCATTACTTAGCTCAGCATCCATGATGAAGCCTAGGTTTCCTAGCTTCTCAATCAGCCCGATCATCTTGAGAACATGGCTGCCAACAGACATGCTCTCAGTCATCCTACAAGAGAACAGTTCTCTTGAGGCCTCATACCTCTCATGCCTGCCTTTAATATCATACAACTCCTTGAGATGTACGATAATAGAGGGAGCATCAATATGCTCATGCTGCTTTTGCAGTTCAGGCGACATGGATGCCAACATGATGCATACTGCCATCACATTGTCATCCAAGTGTTGTTGGTGGGTTACGAAATCAAATTCCGCAAACCCTTCTTCCCCTTCCCGTGGAGCTACGTGTATTACAGCATCTAAAACGTAGGCAATCTTTTCGGCCCTTAGAACTATTCTTAGGTTCCGATACCAGTCCATAAAATTTGAACCGGTCAGTTTATTCGTATCGAGTATTGAACGCAGTGATAGTGGATTAGTCATATTATAAGATGAAAAGGATGTAAAGATAGTTTTAGTTAATATACGGTTATGTAGTTAAAAGCAAATTATTAAAGACTTGAAATAATTTGCCCCTCCTACTATTTTATCTAAGTCAATGACCCTTCCTTTTGACTTAGGGTTAATCTACTTTAGATTTTACCTTAGTGGGATTAAGAGTGCGATTATTTACTTTAATCTCCGTCTGAGACCGCAAGATTAATTTAAATAATGGGTTGATCTTTATCAACAGTATCTCATACCCTCTCTTAACATTAGGTTGACAACTCTTTGTCACTTAGTGGTGCATCTCATGCAACCAACCTAGCACCATTACCCTAAGCACATAAGCCCTGCTGTGCCTGCAACTTATGTCTTAGTTAAGCATTAAACCAGCACCCTAAGTGTCTTACACTTCAAACACTACTCTACCTCAACGAAATAGTGGGTCCCAACTGAGTTGTGGAACACCACTATGTAGAAGAGTTTTGAGTAGCATTGGTGGTGGGAGGTAATCATATGCTTAATTATTTATTCCTTTTAAGGGTTCCTTTTATTTTAGGGTTAATTAGGTCCCATCAGACGCATATTGTAAGTTATCATGCTAGTCGTTACCTATGTCAAACATCTGTCGGTATACACTAGTCGCTCTTGGACAAACATAATAACCATACAAAACGCAGTTTGCCCAATTCATGCATACTAGACGTTCTAATCATACATGCATATAAACAGTTTATATTGAGATAGCCATGGTGCTCGCGCTTTTGTCCTTTTTGCTTCTTTAAGCAACAGCCGCTTGTCGTCTATACGCCACTAGCCTATTTCTCTAATTACACATAATCAAAGAAACTCCAAAACATCTTTGGAGGGACAAAATTACAAAATTTAAATTACAAATACACTTGTAAATTAAAAGGCGCGATTACACATTAATTTAAAATTCAAAAATTCAAATCCGGGCACCATGACCATCCTCTTCCTGTTTGTACCTGAAAAGTTCAAAACTTGCAAACACAAACATTATATTATCACATAATATTTTCACATATATTTTGACATTTAACATTTAAACATCAAAATAACATCAAGATTCATAATCTTAAATTTCTCATTGGCTGAATTTAAAAAATAATTTTAATTCAAATTTTGTTAATTCTTTCTCAAAGAAAACAAAATTAAACCATGCATGTAGCCATAAACTCCTTCATGGCCGAATCATATAGGTGACTATATGATAAATTTTGTCACAAAATTTCATGCATATAAACATGACACAATTCATGGAGAAAAATAAGAAATCATTCAAGGTACTCTTAGTACCCTCCATGGCCGAATCTACCCTTTCAAAAATGGTGTTCCATTTTAAAACTTTCAAAAAGAAAAAGAAACTAAACCATGATGCATAATGTTTTATGAACACAGAATCAAATTTACATGTTCATAAAAACAAAAACTTTAACACTTTAAAGGATTTGTGATTCAAAATCCATATGCAGAATTTAAACTTTAACCCTTTAAAGATTTTTGACCGTGAAAAACTCCTTTCACAAACAAGGTACCATCACCCGCCGATGGTAAAGCAACCGGGCTCTGATACCACTTGAAAGTAAACTGGCCTTTGAAGGCTGATGCATGTAAGGTGTAAAAACAAAATTTTTACTGCGGAACATACATGCACACATAGGTTCATGCTTTAAGACAGCATGATGTTACCTTGTTTTTGGCCTGATCAGTCAGGGAGATCAGATGTCAGGCTTGAAGGGTTCAAACCCTCTAATGGTGATCCACACCACCGTTCGTCAATGATGCAAGAACCCCTTCTTGAAAGCCACCAGATGAACACCACAGTGAGGCTTGCTATGCGCACAAGTGGTGAAGGTGGAGGCTAGGTATTTTGTTTGAAAAGTGTAGTTAACTACCCTACAGAATGGTGCATCAGATGAAGGAGAGTTGGCTAGGTTTTCTTAACAAAACCCTAAGGTGAGGAACCAGTATATATGCGCACACCTTGATGAGAGGAGGAGAGAATTTAATTCATTCAAAATGAAAAACAACTTTCAAACACATTTGGAATTTGCGCATGGAACAGGGGAGGATAAGGTGGAGCTGTTGCAAAACCAATTTTGCCAACAACCTCCAATCTTATCCTCATGAAATTAAGTTCAAAATAATTTAAACTTAAATTCATAAACTATCATATAGTATACTTTTCATGCGCATAATTCAGCCCTAGAAGGGGTCCAAATATATTGAGTAGTTGCATTCAAAATTTGAATCAACTCACCCACTGATTCCCTCAACCACCAAATCTGAATGGAGCTTTGTTTTAAGTGATAAGATGACATCCTTATCACTCAAATTTGCGCACCAAACAGCCCAAGGATGTGCTCCAAAGATGCTTCTTGATCCAAGGAATATGCTCCAATAAGATACTGTCTTATCCTTTTGTTATGAAACAACTTTTCAAAGCCAATTCAAATTCGAATTCAAACACTTGAATTCAAATGTTCAAACATTCAAATTCAAAATTCAAAATTCAAAATTTCAAATTTCAAATTCAAAACTCGAATTTCAAAATTCAAATTCCAAATTCCAATTTCCAAATTCAAATTTCAAATTTCAAATTTCAAATTCAAAATTTGAATTTCGAAATTCAAATTCCAAATTCAAATTTCAAAATTCAAATTTCAAATTAAAAATTCGAAATTCAAATATTTGATTATTAATTTAACTAATTAAATTAATTAGTAATGGCTTGGACTATCCAAGCCCATTACTAAGCTCCATGCACCACCCACCCATTTAGGTGGGCTTCCAAACAGCTTCTTGGGCTAACAACCATTATTAGGCCCAATACCTTTAAAGCTAGTCCATCATGACTACAAGGTGTTAGTGTGTGTGACCCATTAGGTCCAACTTAGCTTCTGACATAACTGGGCTTGGGCCCAACAAGCCCATAACCCAATTAATGACAACACAGAGCACTAGCAATGCTTTGTTGCCCCAGAACTAATCGGATTAATGACTTGATCATCCTATTGCACATATTTGGTTACCGTATGTATTTCCCTTCATCTCGGTTATCTTCCCATTAACCTAGGGTAAGGAAATGTATCAACCCCAGCGGTTTAGGGTAAGCTTTATTCGAAATAGGGAATCTTCAATTTACTGACTCTAAAGGCAGATCATCTCATGATCTCTTTTACTATGCATAGATTCCCGAGTCCCTGTAAATTTCATCCCGATTTCTCCGGTTTACAGATAACCTAATCTCTCACAGAGATTTGACGAATTCCTTCAGCTTATTACCCTAGCCCTGTGCCCTTTAAGGACACGCCCAACATTATACCTATGAGTCTCCATTTTTCAGGCAAACGAGGCATACAATCAAAACATGCCTTCAAGAACACAGTCTAGGTAATAACTTCTGGTCTAAGGAAAGACATACCCAAACATAAAGAGATTACTCTAATGACACTATCTGTGAGATTTCCTCATAGAGTCTCTTTTTGGGTCTGTTCAGTGTGAGCTATACTCTTATAGGTCCACCCACGACTTTAGCTAAGATATCTCCATATCTGCAGCTCATGAGGTCTTTACCTTGTATCCATATACAAGTAGATAAGTCGTACTAGTCTTACTCGAGATCACTGATCCCCAAACTCAGTGTCTCTAGACTAGGAACATATAATTAGGAATAGACATGCAATATCCTTGAATCCTCATGATCGTGATCTCATCACAGATACTCAAGAGATACCTGTTCTATTCCAAGGGGTTTATCCAGTTCGTTCATATAATATTAACAGTAATATCGAGACACAATATGAAACTGAATAAATAGTGCTTTATTTATTTGCGACAAACAAAGTTTTACATCTAGTGTCCTTTATTTAATCAAAAGATTGTCTCTAGGACACCCATATGCTAACAGGCTCATCCACTCGTGTGACCTCTCCATGAAGTTCAATTTCCATTCAATCACACCCTAATTCCCATATTTAAACGTTGCTGTCCCCAGCAACTAATTTAAATCTAAAACAGCAGTGGATCACTGAAACACATTCACATACAACCAATAGCATCAGTATTATCGCAATGTGTATCAACAAAATAGTGAAATCTCAATGTACTTAACCAAATTACAAAACAACTGTATCAACAAAATAAACAAAACAACTGTAAAAATAAAATAAAATAACAACAAAAAGATGTAAAATCATGAGTCCGTGTAGGATGCTGTGTCCTCATCATCCGAATCAAAGGGGTCTCCTGGATCAGAATGTGGAAGTGGTGTATAATCAGCATGTGTTGCACCTGCACTGGTCCCTGCTCCTGCACTGGTTCCAGCTGATGGTCCTGCAACATCCTGACTAGCAGTAACAGTCTCTCGCTCCGTGGCCTGAACAGCATGATCAGAAATGTTATCATCAGAAGTCTCACTGTCATCATCAAGACGGGTGTCGACAGCTGCGTCAAATGCATCCTCTTCCTCTAAATGAGGGTAAACAACAGGCTGAAATACAGATGTCTCTAATCCCTGGGCCTCACAAATGTTAGTCAGCATCTTAATCACATGAGTCTGAAATGACTGCTGACTCACCTGCATAAATTTGAGGCGACGTCATAAGTGCCCCATATGAATATCTCCATTTATCAGCCACTGTTCCCCTGATTTGATTCTCTTTTCAAGCTCTGCATCTGATTTATCCTTAAGCTTTCTGCCAGGTGTCAACCCTCTAGGTCCATCCCCTCCAATCCTAAATTGATCTCGTGTCAGCTTGGCATCAATTTTTGGGTGCAACTTAACTTGCACTCCATTATCAGTGACATCCACACCAGCTTTCTGACACAAAAGTTGGATCAAAGAGCAATGACCTAGAGCATATGTGCTGCTATCAGAATGGGCCATGTCATATATACTATCCTGGAGAAGGATGGGTAGCTCCACCTTCCCTTTGATCATGATAGTGGATATTAAAACAGCCCTCATCAAATTGACCTCCGCTTGATTGGAGGAAGGCATAATGTTGGAGACGATAAAATGGAACCAAACCTTGGCTTCTCCATTCAGTTGCCTCAACCACAGCAATTTGGGATTAACCCTATCCTTGGTCATTTCCCATTTCTCACAGGCTTTGCTACAGTTTGCAAGATGGGTTCGGTTGCCCCCAACTTGGTCCAATTCTCAAAAGCAGGATCCTTCCTCCTCGGTGGGATGTCAATTTTCTGCCAATTTCTTCAGAATTCACAAGTGAGAGCCTGGGTGGTATCGCAGTACTTAATCTTGAGAAGCTTTTGAATAGTGTAGGCATCATATTTAACTTGCTTGCCTCTCACCCAACTAACAAAAGTTCTTTGTCCCCCTTCATCACCATTATATGCATTGGCATAAAATTCCCGTGCTATGGGGGCTGCTACTCACCAAAATTTCACCAAAGGTGACCCATTCCCTTCTCTTCAATTGAGATTGGAATTCCGGATATTCATCAGTGTCCAGGATGAATTGTCTTTACCGAACAAAGGGTCTGAGGAAGTCTTCTTGGTAAATCTATCCTCATGCTCAGCACTCCTCCAAAAATGCTCATCAAAAGCAGGAGAAGGTGGTGTAGGTGCTGAAGTCTAAGACCCCCTAGACCTCTTCTTGCTGCTTTTCTTGGGTGGAGATGTAGACATAATCTGTTCATCAAGAAAACAATTCATTAATGCAATGAACAGTATGGGATCTAATTCCCAGATTTAGATTGAGAACATGATCCAATTAGATCCCTCATTAAGCCAGTAAACACCCCATTTAATTCCCAAAATCAGATAAACATTATGTATGCAACAGGGCTTGGGTGCTAAAACGGTCACTGGGAGCGTTTTAGCGGCCTAGCCGTAATCCTGTTTTGCCCTGTCTGAGCGCTAAAATGTGGAGAACCAGCATTTAGCGCCCTGACTATTCTGAGTCAGGCATTTCAGCAAACACCTTGTGTGTGTGTGCAGAAAGGTAACAGTGAGGTCCATTAGAATTGAACTTCAAACCCAAAAATCAACATAATATGCAGCCACAACATATCCACAACAAGAATTCAACATAACTATATGGAATCATGATGAAAAGGAAAAAAAAATAAAAAAATAAAACCCCTAAGCAAACTAGGTTTGATTCATGAAACATGCAATCAATTAACATCAAGTAAAAAAGAATGAAAGATGATTCATACCTTATGCTTGATGAGATGAACAAAATCTGGAAGTGAAAACGCAAAAAAAAATGCAGAGAGTATGTGGAGAAGGTTAACTGAAAAAGAAAAGTGAAAGAGAAGTGAGGGAAAAACCCGTATATTTCAAAGTTAGTGACTCGGCGCTAAAACGTGGAGAACCAACCATTTTAGCGCCCAGACCAGATAAGTGGACACACGTGGTGTTTGCAACTCCACGCTAAAACGGTTGTGATGAGCGTTTTAGCGCTGGGCCAGAGTGCTTGCATATGATGCGTTAATAATGCGCTAAAACGGTCAGTGTGAACGTTTTGGCACTCTGCAGACCAGAGAGTTCTTTTTTTCAGTACTCTTGTAGAGCGCTAAAGCACTCAGTTTCTGCGATTTAGCGCGCATGGCCAGAGAGTTTGCACTTAGTACAATTCTCAGAACGCTAAAACGGTCATGATGAACGTTTTAGCGCCCAGCACTTGTCAGAATTTTTTTTCTTAAAAATTTTTCAACACTTTCCTCTTTTATTTCTTTCTTGGAACATGGTATTAACATCAAAGTCATATACCTGGTACAGTGGGTTGCCTCCCGCTCAGGACGCGTTTTTAACGTCGCGAGCCTAACGGG
>JAVKPL010007060.1:0-28820 GCA_032173675.1 Gastrolobium villosum
TAAGCATGTAGAAAATTTATGGATTTGCATGAAAGTACTACAATATCATGGAAATCCTACTAAGGATTAAAGTAGTGATAACTCACCTGCAAGCAAAAGTCCGAATACCATTATTCACTAAATATTCACCAGAAGTCCTTTCCATCTCTGGTGGAGAAACAAGGTAATGACTTGGAAGCTTCAATTCACCATCATATTCAAGCATTCCAGCATAGTGGATTTTAGGGTATCGAACTCTATCAAATTTGTCAAAATTTTCATATTCAAGAGCCTTAGCAATCATAGTCATACGATCTGCCCGGAAGTTGAATGTAACAACAGCATCACCATCAACTATTGGACCAACAGGCTTCCCTTTCTCATCAACGATAACAAAAGGAGGCAGATACTGGTCATTGGCTTTTGGTTCTGTCCTCAGTTTCTTGACAGCTTCAAGAGCACTTGTAAACTTATGAGGGGCTTCACCAAGAACTTGAGCATCCCACCCTCGTTTCACAACATTCCAATCATTCTGCAGTTTGTTTTGAAATCATTGATTCATATATAACAGACACACACACACACACACACATAACGAAATGAATTTGAAAATACAAAGTTAACCACAAAAAGGTAATCTCATAACTTTAATGTTTTTGTTGATATATAAAACCATTAATGTAGCCTATAACAGCTTAAGCTGTTGGGTTGAATTGGTTCTTTACATAGTATCAGAGCCTCGTGTCCCGGGTTCAATCCTCGTCGCCCCCACCTTCTTTCAAGTGGAATTTCTTTGTTCGCACAAGTAGTGTATTGTCCACCCTTCAAGCCCAATGAGCTCTCGTGTGAAGGTATATAAAACCATTAATGTAGTCTCACCTAACAGCTTAAACTTTTGGGTTGAATTGGTTCTTTATAGTTTTCACACCCAAAATAAATAAATAAATGATTTAACAGCACTTCCACCCATAACCTGAAACCTTGGTAAAGGCAGCCATGATTCACTGCACGAATCATTTTTATTTTTTTCCTTGGCTAAACTTCAGAGGCAAGAATCTAATTGGTTGGTGCATAGTAGATTCATAGATACACAAAAAACAGTGGTAAAAACTAGTTAAAGTTCAACGATGCAGGTTAAGTACCAGCATGAGATGATAAAATACTAAGCCAAATTCAAAGTGAAACACTAGAATGGTCACTGCTATATCTGATGAATGGAACAGTGACCAAAGTGCCACTTTTTGCTAATTTTTTACCCAAATGCCACGCGAACAGTATTTTTTACCAGATTGCTACGTCATAATTCGCTACCACTGGTAGCGCATTTCGTGGCCAATGATTTCGTGACACGTGACCATATTGAAGACCAAATTGGCTATAACTAGTAGCGAATTATGACATATCAGCTTTTTTTTTGCAAATGTGTGCCACGTGTCATAAAATCATTGGCAAACATAATTTGCTACCAGTCGTAGCAAATTATGCCCACGTGGCATTCTGGTAAGAAATACTGTTCGCGTGGCATTTGGGTAAAAAATTTGCCCAAAAGTGGTATTTTGATCACTGTTCCCTAATAAATACTATCTTGGACCCAAAAGTGTTGGAATTTTAAGAGAAGTCAGATGCTGAACTCAACTCACAAATGTAACCAGGCACCTTACAGTGAACTATCTTTAAATTTATAAATATTATAATTGCTGTTAACACCTATCCCATTTTTTAAGAAATTAATGTTGTCTTGTGTACAAACAAACAGAGGGGGGAAAAAGGAAGTGTGGATCTATAAAAAAAAAAAATTGCAAGTTTATAACTAAAATCCATATAGGAGTAATGAAAGTTGCCTGACGTATGAAAATTGAAGGTCATTTCCAGACCATTTATATATAATACCTCATAGCGATCCATTGTGACATACATGCGACCTCCACCTGATGCTATCTTTGCATCAATACCTTTCTCACGCAATTTCGCAAGATCATTTTCAAGGGTTTCCACAAATGCCACACTTGAACCATCCAAAACATCACGGCCATCCGTAAGTATATGGACTCGGACTCTTTTAACACCTCGCTCACTAACCCCTTTAAGCAACAACTGTACAAAAATAGTTAGTTAGAAAGAATCAGTTTTATAGGCATGAAAAAACAAAAGTTCGAAACCAGAATAATTACCTGCAACTGATCAAGTCTGGAGTGAACTCCACCATCACTCAGTAACCCAATGAGATGCAATGTTCCATTTTCAAAACATTCCTTTATGTACTTGAAACCTTCTCCTTCATAAATTTTTCCAGAGGCTAGAGCAAGGTCAACAAGCTTTGCACTACAATGAACAATCACAAACCAAGATGTCCCAAACATCTCAGATGCTAGTACTATGACTAAAACAAGAAAAGCAAAAGACCAAATAGCAGAGCTAATAGGGAAGATCAGAATTAAACATCTCAAGATAGTAAGCGTGCAATGGTAAATCCTAATTCCACCATAGAAACTCATTGAAATTATACAACACAATTTCCACCGAAACATAAGAATACAAAATCCTTGGGAAAAGTGACATACAATAAGAAAAGGCCACAAAGTAATTGTTGATCATTGTGTTGCATCCAAAAACTAAACTGGACAAGAGAATGAGGCACATTTATTGTTATTGATCACATTGAGGCAATGACGGAGCAAGAAAAAAAAAACTAATTCAGTGCCAAAAACCCACCAGTTAGAATTCAGTCCGTGCCAAGGTTGTATTATTTTTAAAAACTCAACCAGTACTAAGGTTTTACCATAATTTTTAAAGAAAATCTATACCATTTTTAAAAATTAGCGGGTGCGAAGTGGCTCCGCCACTGCATTGAGGATAACTCAAGGAACAATGCAGAGCAAGCCATTTTGAAAGTCTTAAGCCAGATCCATGACATAAAAGAATGACAGGCACAGCAAATCAAAACGTTTACAAGAAACAAGAATGGTTCGAGTTTATAGCTATTGTAAATCTAGAAACACCAGTAACATAATTCAAGAAACATCAAAGACCAAGCCCTAATACGAAAACATAAGTAAATCTTAAAAAAAAAATGACAAGTAGTATATGATCTCTATTATATTATATGGGGCAAAGGCTAAATAGATGAAGATGAGAGGGTAGTTTTAGTGTACCCCTGAGCATATATACGACCAGCACCAAGTGCATTGTGACCAACTTCACTATTGCCCATATCATCATCTGTTGGAAGCCCTACGGCTTTACCATGAGCTTTAACCAATCTCCACCTTTCAGGGGCACCCTGCAAGAAATCAAAAGAACCCCTTTTCATTTCATTTTCAGGGAAACCCAAATATCAATGGATTTTTTATTTTATTTTATTTTTTAAGATATTCTAATCGGTTCATCGAAGAAGAGGGCGAATCAGAGCAGTGGTAAAATTATTCCTTCATAAAACTATTCCTTCATGACTGAAAGGTCATGGGTTCGAATCCAGAAAACAGTCTCTTTGCAATTATGCAATGGTAAGACTGCGTACAAGGATTTCCTCACACTCGCTAGTCGGATTTAACGGGAAGTGTTTTTTTTTTTATTCTAATCGGATTCCTCCCAAAAACTATAGGAGAATTGAACACATACTCTCACTCCCGCCCGTTTTGTTTTCTAACGCCAATTGAGTTACAATCATTTGGTAATTTCAATGGATCTTTGATCTCTATAAACGTAGATTCAATCCAACAAGGGCAATTATGTACCTTTTTAAAGGAATCCATGGTGGGTGTTTCAGCAATGTGGATGCAGTTATACTCATTGGGATTGGCCTCTCCCCAACCGTCCAAAACCACAACAGCCACCGTCTTACCCTTTGGAAGCTTTGGATGATCCACCAATTTCCATGAGAAACCTGAGCTACCCATCTGTGTTTTTTTTTTTGTTTTGCACAAGAGTGAGATTCAATATCAAAACCAAACATCAAATATAAATCTAGTAACTAACTAACAATGATTCATACTCCTACATAAACATCACATATGAATACTTATAATATTATTAGAAACTTCAAACATCGTACTTCATGGTACATACCTCTCTCTGTGTGGTGTGTGTGACTGTGTCAGACGCAACCAACGACACAAATGTTGCAATGGTAACGTAATAAGTGCAAACTTTGCGGTTTGTGTTTTGTTGTGTTGTCTTGTGTGGGGTTTGGTTTAAATACAATTTTATCGCACTATTTCTAGTAGCTTCGATATTTCTTTTTTAGGGACGATGACTTTGACAGAAAATGTCACGTGACAGTGAGAATGTGTTACTTATTAATTAGGGAGAAAGTAATATTATGTTTGTAGGAAAATTCTTAAGTCATGTCATAGATATAATTAAATGTGAGGTCTATTATTTTCAAAATAAAAAAATAATAAAAGAATTGATGGGCGCACTTATGTGTTTATGTAGGAAAATTACTTATGTCATATAAAAGGAAAGAAAGATTACCCTATTAATTAAAATGTTCATATTATTTTTTCTTCTATATCAGACCAAGAGATTAATTAATGATTATATATTTATCATTTAGATTTATACAACCTTAATGTAATATTGTGGTTAATTCATTATTAAAAATAAGAGACAGCTGAGAAGGTATCATAATAAAAATAGGGTGCATTTTTTCTCTACTGCATATAAGTTATTTGTTGTACAGTAGTAAGTCCAATATGACGTTGTTTTGGGACGAAAATCATGAACTTTTTATAATTTAATTTATTACATGGTTATTATAGTTTTTATAATTTTAATTTTTTAATCTTTCAATCTCTAAATGAATTGTTTGAAAAGTAAACATAAATAACTTATCTGTATTATCTGCAAAAATATTTCTCGTGATAAAATAAGATAAAAAGAAAATGACGAACGCGTTACTGGATTTGCATTCATATGTTGTTATCACATACTTTGTCGGGCAAGTTATATTTACAAATTTTTTTATTTACAAACTCTTACAACCTACAATATATTCTCCCTCGATAATACTAACTTTTACAAATTATACTACGTTCTCCCAGAAGAATATAGTGTAATTTGTAAAAAAAATCTAAAAAATTTGTAAACAGATTCGTCCCTATTTTGTAACTATATTTGTTAAGCTTAAGAAAAAAGTTGGATTATGTGTTGTTGAAAAATAATTACATAGGATAAAGTTACGCATCTAATAATTTGCATGTATTTTATAAGGTATAATTAAAAGGTTTATCATCTATTATTTAATATGGCCACAAAAACTTTCATACACACACAATATTTTGTGGGGCCCGCAGAAAAAAAATAAAACTCTGGCACACAAAACGAATTTCTATAACATAACACAATCAGTTTTCCTATAACATAATTCTTATAAAACTCATAATTAAAATATGTACAATTAGGATACCAATATATATATATATATATATATATATATATATATATATATACAGGTTGGGTATTTTATTTTCTACCGGGGACTAGGATGTTCTATTTACTTTTTTTTGGTGAAAAGATGTTCTATTACTTTACGCTGTCGTGAGCAGGCAAATCGCATGATTCTCCGCGCCTCTCTTTCACTTTTTCAAAAGCAAAACAAAAATAATAATTTTGGATCCTAGCAAATTTTACAATCGTCAGCAAATAAAAAATTTATTTATGATCCTTAAAAAAATTAAAATTGACTTATTTTAATCTTTTTAAGAAATTAATATGGATATTTTTGAATTTGTAAGAGATCACAATTTTAATTAAATAGGTTCATTTTAAATTTATGAATAGTCTTTTATTTATTAGTGACTAAAATGGACATAGTGAATTTTAATGAGGACTAAAAATGATATTTACGCAAAAAAAAAATAATTTGGTGATGAACTGCTGATGTGATGTATGCTCATATTATGATAAACATAAAATAAAGTATTTTTACCACATTAGATGAAAAATCGTATCTTATGTTACATATTTATCAAAATTTGAACCAGTATTTTTTTTTAGTTATGAGATAGTGAGATACACTTAATTATATCTTTACATATGGTATTTTCTTTTTTTTTTTTAATTTACGAGACACATTTAATTATGTCTCTACACGAGACAATCATGATTCATGCAATGTCAATGGATACATCTCGTTAAGGATTAGACTCGTGTCTTATAAAGGCGTGAGTTTCATTAGTGATTTCATATGTAAATAAGGTTTGGGATCCATTTTAGTTCGGTGGGATATAGGTATTTAATTCTATCTACAGTTTCTTCTATAACAACAACAAAAAATCAATGCATTTTAAAAAAAAATGTTTTTATATTTGAGAGTCTTTTTTTATTATATAATCCTTTAAGGAGATAAGTATACTGCTTTCATCGTGAATATAGTAAAAGTGAAACGTCTCACGAGAGTATTTCTCCAGTTAATTTTTTTTTTTGAATAAAAAAGTAACACTGAAGTTCAAATTTATAAGCTCATCCAAATTATTTAAGTTTGTCGTCACTACACCAATCCGAGTGCTTTTCTCCAGTTATTTTAAACCGCTGTAATCACACTCATTGAATAATTAATTATATAATTTTAACTACTCCAAGTCAGGTTTATGGATATCCCAACGGATGAAAAAAAAATACTGGTACAGATAGATGATTAATCTGAGTAAAGTAATGTATAATTATCCAGTTTTGACCTTAAAAATTCTTTTCAAAATTTGAAACCTGCTATTTTAGCATTTATTGGACTCATATTATAACTGAAGTCTTTTATTTGAAAGTTGAAAGCGGGAAACAACTCTCTCAAATGTAAACCACAAATCTAAGTAAAGATTTATTATGAAAATAAAAACATCATAACAACATCGGACTCTTAAATTTAATGTATTTCTGAGTGAAATTAATTATAGAGAAATATATTTATTTTTTTTCAAGAAATCTCTCAGAAAAGCACAAAATATAATTAGTATTTTTTTAAAATAAGATAATTTAGAAACAGATTTGAACCCAAGTGATAGATTTTTTATAAGCAGCAAGTCAATTAAGTTTTTTTTTTTTTTTTCCATACCCAATTAGTCTAGTTTGAATTCCATGATATTCATAGTATACTCTTCCACCATGGTGCGTTGTTATAAGTTATAACCCCTTTGAAATTTTAGAAATGAAACATGAATCAGATCATTGGCTATTGGGGAAACTTCTTCAGAATATGATACGTAATTAAGAGGGTACATTTTTTTATCCCCATTTAATTCATATCTTTTTAAGTATTTCATATCAAAATTCAAATATTTACTTTTTTTTGGATAAATATACAGTGCATCCACACAAAAAATGCTCATCTATTGGGCCAAAAACCAGTAAATCACACCTAAACTAGCCCGATTTGACAACTTCTAGACTTCAATGTCTAAAAGTACTTAAAAATTATTTGTACAATGTTTCGTTATTTGAACAATCCATTTGAAATTTTCAGCATTTTTAAAAAGGATTAGAGTTTAACCATGAACCAAATCATTGGTAGGTTTCGCGAGGCCATCCAAATCAAGGGCTAAAGTGTGTGTCATTTTAAAGGATGTAAAGTTATGTCATTTTAAGAGAGAGAAAGAGATAGATAAAGGAGGAGAGAGAAAAAGAGATAGATAAAGAAGGAGAGAATTGACAAAAAATAAAATAAAAGTGTGGGTCTCATCTATATGTGAGAGTGAAAGGATATAAATTGTGTCATCTAAAATGATAAACAGTTTTCTCATAAACCAAGTCAGGAACTGGCTCGATTTCACAACTGTTGAACCAACCAGAAATCAGTGATTTATGACATGTGACTTAGGCATATAAATGGTAAACAATGTTGTTACACTCGTATTACTCATATATGTCATTCACTTTACATATTATTCACTATCTAACTATAATTAATCTTATCTCGTTTTTTTTTTATACCTTCGATTTGATGTTGTCACCTACCCCTTATATGGGTAAGACGTGATAACACCTATTTTCAACTAATGTGCTTGACAAAGATTGATTAAAAGCAATGTTTTATAGATTATTAGAGTATCAAAAAGGTTGACCTATGTAATTCTTATGCTACTAGGAAGAAAATGCTTCAGTTTTTGGCATGATGGTGCAAGCAATAATTTCACCTATTAAACAGTTACTCAAGATTAATTTTGTTTTAATGATAAGAAAATACAAGGAATTATAGAGTAAGCAATCATTCACATTGATTGTACATTTAAAACTTAAATTTCACATTAATTATAATACAAGATTGATTCTACCTACTTTTTACTATTTCAATTAATTCTTACTATTTCTCTCATGATATTCTGATACGGTATTAAAAATTGGTAGAGAAAGAAAAAAAATTTGGTGCAACAAATGTAGATACATTCATACTAAAAGGGGGGAAATTCTTAAGACATAAAATGAATTATACAAATAAATATGGATTAAAATGAAAAAAAAATCATTTTAGTAAAAGAAAATACCAAACTAAAAAGAAATTTATAAATAAAATAGGCATAAAAAAATTAAGTAGAATAACATATTTATAAGATAATTAATTTGGTCAAATTATCATATCATATGATAATAATTAGTTAATACACCATAATTATTAAGGATAAAGAGATAAAGTTATTTCCGGTCAATTCAAAACGACAATATTTTGGAACGGAAATTAAGGTGTTTTTGTAATTATAATATATTACAGGATTATATTAATCTTTATCATTATAATTTTTTAATCTTATAACCCAGAACGACATCATCTTGAAGTCACCGCAGATAAAGGCTCTGTTTGATTTCTATTTTCGAAAATAGTTTTTTAGTTTTCAGAAAAAAAAACTAAAAAACTCATTTGGTAAGACGTGTCTTGTAAAAAATGTTTTGAAAACTATAACTATTTTTTTTGTTTTTAGAATCAAATTTAGAGAACATGTCTGAATTGTTTTTGTTTTCTGTTTTTGTTTTTAACTTTCAAAAAGAAAAAAACATAAAAAACAACAGTTTCCATAATTATTTTACAAAATATTTTTAAGAACAAAAAAAAATCAGAACACAATCAAACAGACCCATCTCTAGTAATTACTTTTCCCAATTATTAATAGGGATAGGATATTGTGACACTCAAGTTATGTTACATTCATGTGACACCCAGTCAATCTCACCGTTAGATCGCTTATGTTGATCCAACGGTTATATTTATTTTCTACTTTTGGATGATCATGATTTCCCAAATTTAAAGTGAAAGCATTAAATATGAGAAATCATAACCATACAAAAGTAGAAATAAATATAAAATATTAAATTTGGGAAATCATAACCATACAAAGATGAAAATAAGTATAACCGTTGGATCAACATAAGCGATCTAATGGTGAGATTGACTGGGTGTCAATTGGGTGTCACAATATCGTATCCCTTGTTAATAAGTTAAAAAGGAAGAATTAGTTTAAAAAAAAAAAAAAAAAAAAGGAAGAATTAGAGGGAGAGAAAGTAAGAAAATGGAAGAATGAAAATCAGGTCCTCGGGGATAGCAACACCCCGTGCTGTGCTGCTCCACCACTCTTACTCTTAGTCTTACTCTTCTTACTCTCACCTAAACACAACACAACACAACGCTCTCATTCTCATTCTCATTTTCACTCTCACTCTCACTCTCACTTTCACTCTCATCGCAACAAACTATTCCTCCGACGTCGTTTCGCAGCTCCACTTGTCGTTTACTCCTTCGCTTTTGAATGAATGGGAAACTGCGGTACCAGAGAGGAATCCGCCGTCGTTTCCAATGCTCAAGGTTTTCAGATCTAGGGCTCTTCTTCTTCTTCTCTTCCTCTCTCATTCTCATTCTCATTCTCTCTCTCTCAATTATCTCGTTAATCGAATTTCACTAACTAACTCGTCGCATTCTATGATTTCGCAGTTCAGCAGCTTCATCATCACGCGTCGTCGTTCGGCGCTAGTGGAAGGAATCAAAATGGAGAGAAGAAGCAGAATCAGAAACACAATAATCTGACCGAGTCCGTTTCGGATCTGAGCGAGTCTTGTTCGACGACTCCGCGCAGCAACAACAACAACTACAACAACAACACGGTGCTTTATACTCATGTTATCGCTTTCACGCTTTACGAGTTGGAAACGATAACGAAGAGCTTCCGCGGCGACTATATCTTAGGCGAAGGAGGGTTCGGTACCGTTTACAAAGGTTACATTGATGAGAATGTGAGGGTTGGACTCAAGTCCTTACCCGTTGCCGTCAAGGTTTTGAACAAGGAAGGACTCCAGGGACATCGAGAGTGGCTTGTGCGGGTTTTCACTTTGCATTTGCATCTTCTGTTTTTCTTTTTCTTTTTATTTCTGTGTTTGTTTATAGTGTTTGATTTTCTATGATTTTTCTTTTGTGTGTGTTTGTTGATTTGGTTGATGCAGACGGAGGTGAATTTTCTAGGGCAGCTTAGGCATCCGAATCTGGTTAAGTTGATTGGTTACTGCTGCGAGGATGATCATAGATTGCTTGTCTATGAGTTCATGTTTCGAGGAAGTTTAGAAAATCACTTATTCCGAAGTATGTTAACTTTTCCTTCTTTTTTTTTTTTAATCTCTTTTATTTTATCTTTCCTTAGCTTAGTTTGGAAATGAAATCGAATGGATTTTGGATCTGAGTCACGGAAATTCTTAATGTGTCTGTTTCGTGTTTTCTTTTCTTTTTAGTTTATATGCTTTTAGTATTAATTACAGAAAGTTATGCTACCTTTTATTTTTCTTTTTTACTTTATTCTCCGTTTTTAATGATTTTCAACGGAAATTGTGAAAATAACAAAATCTTATTTTCATCATTTCCTTTACAAATTCTTTAAAGCGTGAAACAAAGTAAAAACTAGATACTTTTGTGATTATTAGTAAAAACATTGAAACTAACAGCTCCACTCTTCATAAAACCCCGCATTGCAAGGGTACCATTGATAGACATTCACATTTTAGCATTAAAAGTTGCACAAAATCTTTACATTCTAGAGATTATTACTGTTGTTTCCTCAGTACAGGAGAATAATAGATTTACACCTAATGATAGACATACAACTTTCAATCAGCGTTGATTTAGAATCTGAAATGTGTAGTTACTGGTCTGCCTCCATAAATTCGAATTCCTACTTAAGTGATTATTTTCCCTTGTTTGTACAAGTACAACAATGTCTCAATTGTGAAACTAATCAAGATCTGCAAGCAAAAGTCAATTAGCAGCTTGGGGATGCGTCTCTGGCTTTCAGCACTTTATTTAGTACTATTAGTTAGGTTATAAATGGATAATTTAAACATCAAAGTTCTGTCTTTCAGTCAGTATGTTGACTGCAAGCTAGGTTTTAAAATTTATGACTATCTTGCTTTACTGGTGGCACTTCCATTGAGTGACAATAGTGTGAATCATTACCCAGAAACTAACAGTACAATGCTTTAGTATGATAACTTTTTGGGCAGGAAGGTGTTGCATTTGTTAGGGCATAGGATTTTATGTGGGTTATAACTGATTCCCTTTGTTGATTGGGTTATGTATACCTTGTCTAGGGCTTTTGAGACAGGATAGAAGTTGTACTTGTACTTTGAGGAATTTCATTGTTATATCCTATTTTATATTTTATAATGATTTATATTGTTCAATCTGTTGTTAAAGTTATTGACACTATTAAAATAGCGTCCCTCCCGACTTTGTCTGATTTTGGTCAAAAACTTTTGAGTCACTTTGCAACAAAAGACAAAGCATCTTGAACAATATATTTTTCTGATTTTTTTTCGTTAGTAGTTGTGAATGAAAAACATTGCTCATACTGACAGTTATGAAGCTAAGATTTTTTCTAGTTTCTTGGTATGTTTTTTCTTTTTTCTTTTCTTTTTGGTAGATGGTATGTTTTTTCAACTCATGTTGATATGAACTTCCTGAGGCTTCCAGAGGCAACTGTCCCCTTGTCATGGGCTACAAGAATGATGATTGCTCTTGGGGCTGCCAAAGGGCTTGCCTTTCTCCACAATGCTGAAAGACCTGTAATCTATCGTGACTTCAAGACATCTAATATATTATTGGACTCTGTAAGTTTCTGGTATTTTGAAGTTAATTATTCTGATTTTTTAATGGCTGTGTAATAAAGAAATTATTATCTTTATTTTTTTCCACTTGGTGTTACCCATGACTCTACAGGACTATACTGCCAAGCTTTCTGATTTTGGACTAGCTAAAGCAGGACCACAGGGTGATGAAACCCATGTATCCACCCGAGTCATGGGTACATATGGTTATGCTGCCCCTGAATATGTTATGACTGGTATGACCTCAGATTTTCAAACATTCTCGATTTGTAAATAAATGGAAAAAAACAAAATTACTTGAATGCCTTAAAAGCTTGAACTTCATAGAAGTTGATCTTACTCATCATGTGTTGCGATGTGAGCGAGCTAGGATGATGTACTATGAGCTTGTCACAAAATATGCTTCTAACCTTCATTGTGCATGTGCTCTTGTGCATACTTGCATGTTTGAGCATACATGGATGCATGTCTAAACTTGGCATATGTGAAAATGGTCAGGCCACCTGACAGCTAGGAGTGATGTTTATAGCTTTGGGGTTGTTCTTTTGGAGCTTCTAACGGGTAGGAAATCTGTTGACAAGACAAGACCTGGAAGGGAACAGAGCTTGGTAGATTGGGCACGGCCAAAGCTCAATGACAAAAGAAAGCTCCTACAAATAATTGATCCTAGATTGGAGAATCAATACTCAGTGAGGGCAGCACAGAAAGCATGTAGCTTAGCTTACTACTGTTTGAGTCAAAATCCCAAAGCGAGGCCACTAATGAGTGATGTAGTGGAAACATTGGAACCCTTACAAAGTTCTAGTGTTGGTGCAGGTGAAGTCTCATTATCAGGATCAAATAGTGGGAGTGAAGGGCCTTTTGCTATGAGCAAAATTTCTGACTACAGAATGCGTCACAAATTTCTGATATATATTTATTTATTTTTATATCATATACATTTTACTGAAACACCCTTCATTAATTCACCTAAAATTACATAAACACCATTCATTAATCAAAACGACGTAGTTTTGGGACTAGCTGAAGATAAACTTATCTCAAACTGCTTGAGAAATGTTTACCCCATATATATATATATATATATATATATATATATATATATATATATATATTTGGTACATAGAAAATTATTATGTAAATTGAACCATACTGGGTATTAGGTTTGATGATTTGATCTAACCAGACCAGTTTTTAGAATTATGGTGGTGATAGAAAAGAGGAAAGGGTAACATTTTTTTTTTTCTTTTTTATCTAGTGGCATATTTATATTTCTCTTTGGGAAAATGACTCCCAAAACCTATTTGTAGTTTTTTAAGTATTCGAAATTAACTTTTGGTTGAAAATCGATTTGTCTAAAAATTAAATAAAACAATACATGTAGTTTTAGAAAAGTAAAATTTACTTGTTAACTTAAAACAAATATAGTGAACAATATCTGACTAAAAATCATATAAATGAAGAATTTTTCAATATTAATTTGGTAAAAATTAATATTCATATTCCCTATATTTGTATAGGCATATAAATAAATTAAAACTAACAAAAACATGATAAACTTTTTTGGTTGGATTATCTATCATGTTCTTGATAATCACAATTTCGATGAATATGTTGAGAAAGTGAATTTCCTAGGAATGTTATAAAAAAATTATTTGATAGGTCAAAATATTCCCATGAATATTAGCTCAAATTTCGTGATTTTACAAAACTAACCTTTAAGAGTATCTGAGCTGATGAATTATTGTTGGTAAAAAAAATTATAGAAAACTTTCAAACCTTTTTTTTGGACAAGAAAACTTTTAAACCTTAACTAGTAACTCCGCATACCCTAAAATTTTAATCATTAAACTAGTGACTGCACATACCTCTGCATTTATTCAGTGAGTTGAAGCGGCAGGAAAGGGAAAGGAGGAACCCAAAATTTTGTAAGCAAAATCAAGGCTAGGTTTTTAATAAGAAAAATATTTTATTCATAAAAATATTAGTATGATTATTTATGTCTTATAAATTATGTGGGAATCCAACACCCACCTTGAATGTGTATATCGCAATCTAAACTTAAATGCATCTTATTTACTTAATTAATGCTAGCTATAATTAATTTATCAAAATGCTGAATGTTTTTACAATTTATTAAATAGTTGTTGTAGATGAGAGTCGAATCCACCATATCTCATTACAAAGCAAAATATCTTCTATCATTTAATGTTCCCCTCACTCCCTCAGGGTATCAGATGATTATGATACGCACACATCATACATAGTATAGAGCCTAAGGTTAACGGTTTGGCATTCATTCTATAACACTCTGGAATATTGTGGAACAGTGGTTGAAATGTCAGTCAAAAAAAAAAAAAATTACCCAAATGTCATGCGAATAGTATTTTTTACCAGACTGTCACGTATCATAATTCGCTATCACTAGTAGCGAATTTCGTAGTCAATAATTTCATGACACATGGTCGGTCATATTGCAGACGAAATTCGCTACACAGTATAGCGAATTATGACACGTCGGTTTTTTTCTGCGAAAGTGACACGTGTCAAAAAATCATTGGCGAACATAATATGCTACACAGTATAGCGAATTACTACCTGCTTGACACGTGTCATTTTTGTTGACTGTGCATTCTGACGTGGCATAATTCGCTACACTGTGTAGCGAATTATTTGCAAACATATTTTGCTACACAATGTAGCGAATTATGCCACGTGACATTATGAGAAAATTTACTGTTGGCATAACAGTTTAGTAATTTTTCTCGTCAGGTGTGACAAAATGATCAGTGTTCCGAATATTCCAACAAATTATATATCATTCATTTACACACGTATTGTCGATCTTTTTAGGCCCGATTTGGAGTTTTATCTACCATCCCTTTTTTAATGGAGGTAAAATGCTTATTTTTAATTACCAAAAAAAAAAAATATGCTTATTTTTAAGGGACATGATTCATTTACAAATTTTTTGGATTTTTTTTTACAAATTATACTCTATTCTCCCGGGAGAACATAATATAGTTTGTAAGAGTTAGTATTCTCGTAGGAGAATATAGTGTAATTTGTAAGAATTTGTAAACAAAAAAGTTTGTAAATATAACTTGCCCTTATTTTTAAAGTTTAAGGTTTTAATTTTGATACAGGACTTGACTGTAAAAACATTTTAGAGGAATTAAGTGTATTCCAAATTTCCAATGCAATTGGTTTATGACGAGGAGCAATCATTTCTATGGTCATAATATTCTTTCAATAAGATTTTCATTAGAACTTGAACAAGATGCAAGTTTTGCAAAGCATCAATGATGAAGATAAAAGATATATCTCCCCTCATCAACATGAGAACACACAAATCATCAGCCAGTAAAGGTATTCCAGACATCACACTTCACAAGCATGATTTAGAGATGGCCTTGCAGGTTGACAAAGCCAATCACAAATAACCTGATTCAACTATTATTCAGCACAAACCAAATGATGGTAGCTCAATTGGTGTCAGGGAACTGAACAGGTGAGGATGAAGGCATGTATTCGATCCTCTCCAGTACGATCTTTGAAAGGGATTTAAAGGCTTAATCTCGTGACCCGCCCCAAATCAGACTAGTCCTCAAACGATGAACTGATTGGAATATCTCAAAGCACAAAGAAGGCTAAAGGAAAAGAACTTCACTCAATGGCATTAATTAGTTGTATTGTCCTGCCAACTGCAGACTGATACAATTCACAAGAACAAAACCCCACAATACATGTGGAGGGATGAAAACTTCTAATTATTTTAAGGCTGTAAGCCACAGCCTTCCATAAATTTTTGTACATCATAACTCATCTATTGGTTTCCTACTTATCAACTACTTCTATAAGAGTTGGCTCATAGTCACTGGGAGCCTCAAATCCATGAAGATTCATCACAGTTGCAGCAACGTTGGCCAGCCCACCATTTGGAACATCATTTCGAAACCTGACACCATGTGACAATCCAGGTCCTCCAATGGCAATTGGCACCTTAACCAGCAAGGAAAAGTATGAGAGACTTAGAACTAAAATTAAGCTTGGTTGTCTATAAGGATTATGCAAGTATATAGTAAGAAAAGCCTATATATGTAAAGGGTTCGAAAGGGCACACGTTCTTTGCCAAAAATATAAAAATAAGATTGCGTATAAGGATTTCCCTTACCCCTACTCTCACAAGTCGGGAGTTTCATGACACGTAGTTTTTATAGTCCTTATATGGATGCTTTATTTGAACTGCTTGAATAAAGGCCATTTTGATAATAGGCCTTCATTTTGAGACATTTGTCCAAATTAATTAACAAGGAACCTTTGTTATAACACTAACAATGATTTCCTAAAGATTCATCCATAACTCATTGAAAGCAGAGAAAATATTATATCTCATGTAAAGTTCTCATCAATGAATGACTATAATTTGTAAAACTTACAGGCTGAAGAGTATGGGAAGTAAGAATCTGGATATTTCCACTCTTGTCAAGAAGAGGTTTTCCAGATTTATCCCTCTTGACCATATCCTCTGCATTTCCATGGTCAGCAGTGACAACATAGATTCCGCCCACTTGCTCAATTGCATCAATAATCATCTGCAATTACATATGAAAATACACATTAATTAATACAATTTCAGGATATAATTTTTTTTTTCTTGCAGTAATTTATTCGAGTCAAGAATTTATTTATTTTGGTTTTTTAGTAATGGCTTAATTGGCAATAGCATCAGAAGAAATTTGCTATTTTCCATCATTAAGAAGAAGAAATAAAGTGGGATATAAAGCTATTTGATATGAATAAACCAAATTAATCACAAAAGCTAAATATTTTGTAATTATAACATGAAAAGGAAAAAACAACCTCATCTTCAATGTCTAGGGGACAATTTTAGTGGTAGGACAAGAAAAAGGGACATGTGATATGAATACTTTCTGTTGACCAAATAATATACCAAAAATGGGAAAGATGGAATTTGGATCCTCTTACTGTAGTTCTTAACATAACCTACTCATTTTACGGGAGAGAGAGAGAGAGACAAATCAACTGAGTTGCATGACTTAATGCCTTAAAGCTGAACTTTTCATACAAATCAAACAAGATTCAATCCTCTTATTTCTAGCATAAGATTAGCTTTTTCACTAGAATCACCCCCTATACAAAATCAAGCATACACTACATATGAATATCTCCCAATTTTAATTGTTTTACTTTTTATTACTTGTTAATCACCCTTGCACCGCTTTTACTCATGAAAAAAAACCTATATAATGACATAAAGAATTCTCAAATTTTCAGCCAAGTTCATAAAACATAAAATGAGCTTTATTTGCATAAATGCTCCAGCAAATTTGAAAATTGAAGTTCATACCTTCACTGCCTCATCAGCTGCCTTGCAAGCCACAATTGTTGCTTCAATGTCACCTGTATGCCCCACCATGTCACCATTTGGTAGGTTGACACGTACCTACGCAACAAACAGAATAAGAGTAACTAAGATTTTAATAACACCATGATAACCAAAATCACTTGATAACCTACGTAATTAATTACCTGATCAAATTTCCGGCTAAGAATAGCATCCCTTGCCTTTTCAGCAATCTGCAATGCCTTCATTTTTGGTTGTTCATTGAATGAAATCCCAGAGTCACTAGGAATTTCGACATATTCCTCCAGTTCTGAATTAAAATACCCAGAGCGGTTTCCATTCCAGAAGAATGTGACATGACCAAATTTAACAGTCTCGCTGTTGACAAAGAAATCCATACAAGTGACTGTAATGGCTATCGTTTAACAGTACATTCAATAAGAAAATAAAATACTTATAAGCTTTAGATACTGAAGATTGCCTAAGGTAAACAGTACGTTCAATAAGGAAAAAATGAATTTCCACCTCCTATTTCTCCCCCAGGCATAATTGTTATCTTATTAATTATTAACCCTAGTGGAAAGGGCACAAATGAGAAACATTTGTCCACCAGGTTGAGCCAACAAAAACAAACATAATAACTTCTTATGCATTACATAGTGTTAGAGATATATAAAACGCAGTCTCACCTAATAGCTTAAGTTTTTGGGTTGAATTGGTTCTTTACATGATATCAGAACCTCGGTGTCCCGGGTTCGATCATCGCTGCCCCCCATTTTCTTTGTGGAATTTTTTAGCAAAGGTAGACTAAGCCAGATGCATCATTCACCTTTTAAGCCCAATGGGCTCTCTTGTGAAGGGACGTGTTAGAGATATATAAAAACCATTAATGTAACCTCATCTAATAGCTTAAGCTCTTTGGTTAAATTGGTTTTTTGCACATAGTTCGAAAACATTCACCAACGAAAATAGAATAAGCATGTAGAAAATTTATGGATTTGCATGAAAGTACTACAATATCATGGAAATCCTACTAAGGATTAAAGTAGTGATAACTCACCTGCAAGCAAAAGTCCGAATACCATTATTCACTAAATATTCACCAGAAGTCCTTTCCATCTCCGGTGGAGAAACAAGGTAATGACTTGGAAGCTTCAATTCACCATCATATTCAAGCATTCCAGCATAGTGGATTTTAGGGTATCGAACTCTATCAAATTTGTCAAAATTTTCATATTCAAGAGCCTTAGCAATCATAGTCATACGATCTGCCCGGAAGTTGAATGTAACAACAGCATCACCATCAACTATTGGACCAACAGGCTTCCCTTTCTCATCAACGATAACAAAAGGAGGCAGATACTGGTCATTGGCTTTTGGTTCTGTCCTCAGTTTCTTGACAGCTTCAAGAGCACTTGTAAACTTATGAGGGGCTTCACCAAGAACTTGAGCATCCCACCCTCGTTTCACAACATTCCAATCATTCTGCAGTTTGTTTTGAAATCATTGATTCATATATAACAGACACACACACACACAAAAATATTTCAAGTCAAGCTTATTTATTTGATGTATATAACGAAATGAATTTGAAAATACAAAGTTAACCACAAAAAGGTAATCTCATAACTTTAATGTTTTTGTTGAGATATATAAAACCATTAATGTAGCCTCACCTAACAGCTTAAGCTTTTGGGTTGAATTGGTTCTTTACATGGTATCAGAGCCTCGTGTCCCGGGTTCAATCCTCGTCGCCCCCCACTTTCTTTCAAGTGGAATTTCTTTGTTCGCACAGGTATGTGGGCCTGTGTATTGTCCACCCTTCAAGCCCAATGAGCTCTCGTGTGAGGGGGCGTGTTGAGATATATAAAACCATTAATGTAGTCTCACCTAACAGCTTAAACTTTTGGGTTGAATTGGTTCTTTATAGTTTTCACACCCAAAATAAATAAATAAATGATTTAACAGCACTTCCACCCATAACCTGAAACCTTGGTAAAGGCAGCCATGATTCACTGCACGAATCATTTTTATTTTTTTCCTTGGCTAAACTTCAGAGGCAAGAATATAATTGGTTGGTGCATAGTAGATTCATAGATACACAAAAAACAGTGGTAAAAACTAGTTAAAGTTCAACGATGCAGGTTAAGTACCAGCATGAGATGATAAAATACTAAGCCAAATTCAAAGTGAAACACTAGAATGGTCACTGCTATATCTGATGAATGGAACAGTGACCAAAGTGCCACTTTTTGCTAATTTTTTACCCAAATGCCACGCGAACAGTATTTTTTACCAGATTGCTACGTCATAATTCGCTACCACTGGTAGCGCATTTCGTGGCCAATGATTTCGTGACACGTGACTATATTACAGACCAAATTCGCTACCACTGGTAGCGAATTATGACATATCAGCTTTTTTTTTTGCAAATGTGTGCCACGTGTCATAAAATCATTGGCAAACATAATTTGCTACCAGTCGTAGCAAATTATGCCCACGTGGCATTCTGGTAAGAAATACTGTTCGCGTGGCATTTGGGTAAAAAATTTGCCCAAAAGTGGTATTTTGATCACTGTTCCCTAATAAATACTATCTTGGACCCAAAAGTGTTGGAATTTTAAGAGAAGTCAGATGCTGAACTCAACTCACAAATGTAACCAGGCACCTTACAGTGAACTATCTTTAAATTTATAAATATTATAATTGCTGTTAACACCTATCCCATTTTTTAAGAAATTAATGTTGTCTTGTGTACAAACAAACAGAGGGGGGAAAAAGGAAGTGTGGATCTATAAAAAAAAAAAATTGCAAGTTTATAACTAAAATCCATATAGGAGTAATGAAAGTTGCCTGACGTATGAAAATTGAAGGTCATTTCCAGACCATTTATATATAATACCTCATAGCGATCCATTGTGACATACATGCGACCTCCACCTGATGCTATCTTTGCATCAATACCTTTCTCACGCAATTTCGCAAGATCATTTTCAAGGGTTTCCACAAATGCCACACTTGAACCATCCAAAACATCACGGCCATCCGTAAGTATATGGACTCGGACTCTTTTAACACCTCGCTCACTAACCCCTTTAAGCAACAACTGTACAAAAATAGTTAGTTAGAAAGAATCAGTTTTATAGGCATGAAAAAACAAAAGTTCGAAACCAGAATAATTACCTGCAACTGATCAAGTCTGGAGTGAACTCCACCATCACTCAGTAACCCAATGAGATGCAATGTTCCAGTTTCAAAACATTCCTTTATGTACTTGAAACCTTCTCCTTCATAAATTTTTCCAGAGGCTAGAGCAAGGTCAACAAGCTTTGCACTATAATGAACAATCACAAACCAAGATGTCCCAAACATCTCAGATGCTAGTACTATGACTAAAACAAGAAAAGCAAAAGAGCTAATAGGGAAGATCATAATTAAACATCTCAAGATAGTAAGCGTGCAATGGTAAATCCTAATTCCACCATAGAAACTCATTGAAATTATACGACACAATGTCCACCGAAACATAAGAATACAAAATCCTTGGGAAAAGTGACATACAATAAGAAAAGGCCACAAAGTAATTGTTGATCATTGTGTTGCATCCAAAAACTAAACTGGACAAGAGAATGAGGCACATTTATTGTTATTGATCACATTGAGGCAATGACGGAGCAAGAAAAAAAAAACTAATTCAGTGCCAAAAACCCACCAGTTAGAATTCAGTCCGTGCCAAGGTTGTATTATTTTTAAAAACTCAACCAGTACTAAGGTTTTACCATAATTTTTAAAGAAAATCTATACCATTTTTAAAAATTAGCGGGTGCGAAGTGGCTCCGCCACTGCATTGAGGATAACTCAAGGAACAATGCAGAGCAAGCCATTTTGAAAGTCTTAAGCCAGATCCATGACATAAAAGAATGACAGGCACAGCAAATCAAAACGTTTACAAGAAACAAGAATGGTTCGAGTTTATAGCTATTGTAAATCTAGAAACACCAGTAACATAATTCAAGAAACATCAAAGACCAAGCCCTAATACGAAAACATAAGTAAATCTTAAAAAAAAAAATGACAAGTAGTATATGATCTCTATTATATTATATGGGGCAAAGGCTAAATAGATGAAGATGAGAGGGTAGTTTTAGTGTACCCCTGAGCATATATACGACCAGCACCAAGTGCATTGTGACCAACTTCACTATTGCCCATATCATCATCTGTTGGAAGCCCTACGGCTTTACCATGAGCTTTAACCAATCTCCACCTTTCAGGGGCACCCTGCAAGAAATCAAAAGAACCCCTTTTCATTTCATTTTCAGGGAAACCCAAATATCAATGGATTTTTTATTTTATTTTATTTTTTAAGATATTCTAATCGGTTCATCGAAGAAGAGGGCGAATCAGAGCAGTGGTAAAATTATTCCTTCATAAAACTATTCCTTCATGACTGAAAGGTCATGGGTTCGAATCCAGAAAACAGTCTCTTTGCAATTATGCAATGGTAAGACTGCGTACAAGGATTTCCTCACACTCGCTAGTCGGATTTAACGGGAAGTGTTTTTTTTTTATTCTAATCGGATTCCTCCCAAAAACTATAGGAGAATTGAACACATACTCTCACTCCCGCCCGTTTTGTTTTCTAACGCCAATTGAGTTACAATCATTTGGTAATTTCAATGGATCTTTGATCTCTATAAACGTAGATTCAATCCAACAAGGGCAATTATGTACCTTTTTAAAGGAATCCATGGTGGGTGTTTCAGCAATGTGGATGCAGTTATACTCATTGGGATTGGCCTCTCCCCAACCGTCCAAAACCACAACAGCCACCGTCTTACCCTTTGGAAGCTTTGGATGATCCACCAATTTCCATGAGAAACCTGAGCTACCCATCTGTGTTTTTTTTTTTTGTTTTGCACAAGAGTGAGATTCAATATCAAAACCAAACATCAAATATAAATCTAGTAACTAACTAACAATGATTCATACTCCTACATAAACATCACATATGAATACTTATAATATTATTAGAAACTTCAAACATCGTACTTCATGGTACATACCTCTCTCTGTGTGGTGTGTGTGACTGTGTCAGACGCAACCAACGACACAAATGTTGCAATGGTAACGTAATAAGTGCAAACTTTGCGGTTTGTGTTTTGTTGTGTTGTCTTGTGTGGGGTTTGGTTTAAATACAATTTTATCGCACTATTTCTAGTAGCTTCGATATTTCTTTTTTAGGGACGATGACTTTGACAGAAAATGTCACGTGACAGTGAGAATGTGTTACTTATTAATTAGGGAGAAAGTAATATTATGTTTGTAGGAAAATTCTTAAGTCATGTCATAGATATAATTAAATGTGAGGTCTATTATTTTCAAAATAAAAAAATAATAAAAGAATTGATGGGCGCACTTATGTGTTTATGTAGGAAAATTACTTATGTCATATAAAAGGAAAGAAAGATTACCCTATTAATTAAAATGTTCATATTATTTTTTCTTCTATATCAGACCAAGAGATTAATTAATGATTATATATTTATCATTTAGATTTATACAACCTTAATGTAATATTGTGGTTAATTCATTATTAAAAATAAGAGACAGCTGAGAAGGTATCATAATAAAAATAGGGTGCATTTTTTCTCTACTGCATATAAGTTATTTGTTGTACAGTAGTAAGTCCAATATGACGTTGTTTTGGGACGAAAATCATGATCTTTTTATAATTTAATTTATTACATGGTTATTATAGTTTTTATAATTTTAATTTTTTAATCTTTCAATCTCTAAATGAATTGTTTGAAAAGTAAACATAAATAACTTATCTGTATTATCTGCAAAAATATTTCTCGTGATAAAATAAGATAAAAAGAAAATGACGAACGCGTTACTGGATTTGCATTCATATGTTGATATCACATACTTTGTCGGGCAAGTTATATTTACAAATTTTTTTATTTACAAACTCTTACAACCTACAATATATTCTCCCTCGATAATACTAACTTTTACAAATTATACTACGTTCTCCCAGAAGAATATAGTGTAATTTGTAAAAAAAATCTAAAAAATTTGTAAACAGATTCGTCCCTATTTTGTAACTATATTTGTTAAGCTTAAGAAAAAAGTTGGATTATGTGTTGTTGAAAAATAATTACATAGGATAAAGTTACGCATCTAATAATTTGCATGTATTTTATAAGGTATAATTAAAAGGTTTATCATCTATTATTTAATATGGCCACAAAAACTTTCATACACACACAATATTTTGTGGGGCCCGCAGAAAAAAAATAAAACTCTGGCACACAAAACGAATTTCTATAACATAACACAATCAGTTTTCCTATAACATAATTCTTATAAAACTCATAATTAAAATATGTACAATTAGGATACCAAATATATATATATATATATATATATATATATATAAAAACAGGTTGGGTATTTTATTTTCTACCGGGGACTAGGATGTTCTATTTACTTTTTTTTGGTGAAAAGATGTTCTATTACTTTACGCTGTCGTGAGCAGGCAAATCGCATGATTCTCCGCGCCTCTCTTTCACTTTTTCAAAAGCAAAACAAAAATAATAATTTTGGATCCTAGCAAATTTTACAATCGTCAGCAAATAAAAAATTTATTTATGATCCTTAAAAAAATTAAAATTGACTTATTTTAATCTTTTTAAGAAATTAATATGGATATTTTTGAATTTGTAAGAGATCACAATTTTAATTAAATAGGTTCATTTTAAATTTATGAATAGTCTTTTATTTATTAGTGACTAAAATGGACATAGTGAATTTTAATGAGGACTAAAAATGATATTTACGCAAAAAAAAAATAATTTGGTGATGAACTGCTGATGTGATGTATGCTCATATTATGATAAACATAAAATAAAGTATTTTTACCACATTAGATGAAAAATCGTATCTTATGTTACATATTTATCAAAATTTGAACCAGTATTTTTTTTTAGTTATGAGATAGTGAGATACACTTAATTATATCTTTACATATGGTATTTTCTTTTTTTTTTTAATTTACGAGACACATTTAATTATGTCTCTACACGAGACAATCATGATTCATGCAATGTCAATGGATACATCTCGTTAAGGATTAGACTCGTGTCTTATAAAGGCGTGAGTTTCATTAGTGATTTCATATGTAAATAAGGTTTGGGATCCATTTTAGTTCGGTGGGATATAGGTATTTAATTCTATCTACAGTTTCTTCTATAACAACAACAAAAAATCAATGCATTTTAAAAAAAAATGTTTTTATATTTGAGAGTCTTTTTTTATTATATAATCCTTTAAGGAGATAAGTATACTGCTTTCATCGTGAATATAGTAAAAGTGAAACGTCTCACGAGAGTATTTCTCCAGTTAATTTTTTTTTTTGAATAAAAAAGTAACACTGAAGTTCAAATTTATAAGCTCATCCAAATTATTTAAGTTTGTCGTCACTACACCAATCCGAGTGCTTTTCTCCAGTTATTTTAAACCGCTGTAATCACACTCATTGAATAATTAATTATATAATTTTAACTACTCCAAGTCAGGTTTATGGATATCCCAACGGATGAAAAAAAAATACTGGTACAGATAGATGATTAATCTGAGTAAAGTAATGTATAATTATCCAGTTTTGACCTTAAAAATTCTTTTCAAAATTTGAAACCTGCTATTTTAGCATTTATTGGACTCATATTATAACTGAAGTCTTTTATTTGAAAGTTGAAAGCGGGAAACAACTCTCTCAAATGTAAACCACAAATCTAAGTAAAGATTTATTATGAAAATAAAAACAACATAACAACATCGGACTCTTAAATTTAATGTATTTCTGAGTGAAATTAATTATAGAGAAATATATTTATTTTTTTTCAAGAAATCTCTCAGAAAAGCACAAAATATAATTAGTATTTTTTTAAAATAAGATAATTTAGAAACAGATTTGAACCCAAGTGATAGATTTTTTATAAGCAGCAAGTCAATTAAGTTTTTTTTTTTTTTTTTTTCCATACCCAATTAGTCTAGTTTGAATTCCATGATATTCATAGTATACTCTTCCACCATGGTGCGTTGTTATAAGTTATAACCCCTTTGAAATTTTAGAAATGAAACATGAATCAGATCATTGGCTATTGGGGAAACTTCTTCAGAATATGATACGTAATTAAGAGGGTACATTTTTTTATCCCCATTTAATTCATATCTTTTTAAGTATTTCATATCAAAATTCAAATATTTACTTTTTTTTGGATAAATATACAGTGCATCCACACAAAAAATGCTCATCTATTGGGCCAAAAACCAGTAAATCACACCTAAACTAGCCCGATTTGGCAACTTCTAGACTTCAATGTCTAAAAGTACTTAAAAATTATTTGTACAATGTTTCGTTATTTGAACAATCCATTTGAAATTTTCAGCATTTTTAAAAAGGATTAGAGTTTAACCATGAACCAAATCATTGGTAGGTTTCGCGAGGCCATCCAAATCAAGGGCTAAAGTGTGTGTCATTTTAAGGATGTAAAGTTATGTCATTTTAAGAGAGAGAAAGAGATAGATAAAGGAGGAGAGAGAAAAAGAGATAGATAAAGAAGGAGAGAATTGACAAAAAATAAAATAAAAGTGTGGGTCTCATCTATATGTGAGAGTGAAAGGATATAAATTGTGTCATCTAAAATGATAAACATTTTTCTCATAAACCAAGTCAGGAACTGGCTCGATTTCAGAACTGTTGAACCAACCAGAAATCAGTGATTTATGACATGTGACTTAGGCATATAAATGGTAAACAATGTTACACTCGTATTACTCATATATGTCATTCACTTTACATATTATTCACTATCTAACTATAATTAATCTTATCTCGTTTTTTTTTTATACCTTCGATTTGATGTTGTCACCTACCCCTTATATGGGTAAGACGTGATAACACCTATTTTCAACTAATGTGCTTGACAAAGATTGATTAAAAGCAATGTTTTATAGATTATTAGAGTATCAAAAAGGTTGACCTATGTAATTCTTATGCTACTAGGAAGAAAATGCTTCAGTTTTTGGCATGATGGTGCAAGCAATAATTTCACCTATTAAACAGTTACTCAAGATTAATTTTGTTTTAATGATAAGAAAATACAAGGAATTATAGAGTAAGCAATCATTCTCATTGATTGTACATTTAAAACTTAAATATCACATTAATTATAATACAAGATTGATTCTACCTACTTTTTACTATTTCAATTAATTCTTACTATTTCTCTCATGATATTCTGATACGGTATTAAAAATTGGTAGAGAAAGAAAAAAAATTTGGTGCAACAAATGTAGATACATTCATACTAAAAGGGGGGAAATTCTTAAGACATAAAATGAATTATACAAATAAATATGGATTAAAATGAAAAAAAATCATTTTAGTAAAAGAAAATACCAAACTAAAAAGAAATTTATAAATAAAATAGGCATAAAAAAATTAAGTAGAATAACATATTTATAAGATAATTAATTTGGTCAAATTATCATATCATATGATAATAATTAGTTAATACACCATAATTATTAAGGATAAAGAGATAAAGTTATTTCCGGTCAATTCAAAACGACAATATTTTGGAACGGAAATTAAGGTGTTTTTGTAATTATAATATATTACAGGATTATATTAATCTTTATCATTATAATTTTTTAATCTTATAACCCAGAATGACATCATTTTGAACTCACTGCAGATAAAGGCTCTGTTTGATTTCTATTTTCGAAAACAGTTTTTTAGTTTTCAGAAGAAAAAAAAACTAAAAAACTCATTTGATAAGACATGTTTTGTAAAAAATATTTTGAAAATTATAACTATTTTTTTTGTTTTTAGAATCAAATGTAGAGAACATGTCTGAATTGTTTTTGTTTTTAACTTTCAAAAAGAAAAAAACATAAAAAACAACAGTTTCTATAACTATTTTACAAAATATTTTTAAGAATAAAAAAAAAACAGAACACAATCAAACAGACCCATCTCTAGTAATTACTTTTCCCAATTATTAATAGGGATAGGATATTGTGACACTCAAGTTATGTTACACCCATGTGACACCCAGTCAATCTCACCGTTAGATCGCTTATGTTGATCCAACGGTTATATTTATTTCTACTTTTGTATGATCATGATTTCCCAAATTTAAAGTGAAAGCATTAAATATGGGAAATCATAACCATACAAAAGTAGAAATAAATATAAAATATTAAATTTGGGAAATCATAACCATACAAAGATGAAAATAAGTATAACCGTTGGATCAACATAAGCGATCTAATGGTGAGATTGACTGGGTGTCAATTGGGTGTCACAATATCGTATCCCTTGTTAATAAGTTAAAAAGGAAGAATTAGTTTAAAAAAAAAAAAAAAAAAGGAAGAATTAGAGGGAGAGAAAGTAAGAAAATGGAAGAATGAAAATCAGGTCCTCGGGGATAGCAACACCCCGTGCTGTGCTGCTCCACCACTCTTACTCTTAGTCTTACTCTTCTTACTCTCACCTAAACACAACACAACACAACGCTCTCATTCTCATTCTCATTTTCACTCTCACTCTCACTCTCACTTTCACTCTCATCGCAACAAACTATTCCTCCGACGTCGTTTCGCAGCTCCACTTGTCGTTTACTCCTTCGCTTTTGAATGAATGGGAAACTGCGGTACCAGAGAGGAATCCGCCGTCGTTTCCAATGCTCAAGGTTTTCAGATCTAGGGCTCTTCTTCTTCTTCTCTTCCTCTCTCATTCTCTCTCTCTCTCTCTCTCTCTCAATTATCTCGTTAATCGAATTTCACTAACTAACTCGTCGCATTCTATGATTTCGCAGTTCAGCAGCTTCATCATCACGCGTCGTCGTTCGGCGCTAGTGGAAGGAATCAAAATGGAGAGAAGAAGCAGAATCAGAAACACAATAATCTGACCGAGTCCGTTTCGGATCTGAGCGAGTCTTGTTCGACGACTCCGCGCAGCAACAACAACAACTACAACAACAACACGGTGCTTTATACTCATGTTATCGCTTTCACGCTTTAC
The DNA here is from genome assembly GCA_032173675.1 of Gastrolobium villosum. Lineage (NCBI taxonomy): Eukaryota > Viridiplantae > Streptophyta > Magnoliopsida > Fabales > Fabaceae > Gastrolobium > Gastrolobium villosum. The sequence goes on from JAVKPL010007060.1 coordinate 28,512, forward strand.
GAGTTGGAAACGATAACGAAGAGCTTCCGCGGCGACTATATCTTAGGCGAAGGAGGGTTCGGTACCGTTTACAAAGGTTACATTGATGAGAATGTGAGGGTTGGAAACTCAGTCCTTACCCGTTGCCGTCAAGGTTTTGAACAAGGAAGGACTCCAGGGACATCGAGAGTGGCTTGTGCGGGTTTTCACTTTGCATTTGCATCTTCTGTTTTTCTTTTTCTTTTTATTTCTGTGTTTGTTTATAGTGTTTGATTTTCTATGATTTTTCTTTTGTGTGTGTTTGTTGATTTGGTTGATGCAGACGGAGGT
>JAVKPL010007061.1:0-2500 GCA_032173675.1 Gastrolobium villosum
CGATGCGGGATGAAACTTGGATGATATTAATGAGTTAGTTATAAAGTAATGAGGCTGTTATGTGTGGAGTTATGTTATTCATATCAATGATTAATGAGTCAGTTATAAAGTAATGAGGCTGTTACGTGTGGAGTTAAGTTATTCAGATCAATGAAGAGGATTGCGATGCGGGATGAAACTTGGATGATATTAATGAGTTAGTTATAAAGTAATGAGGCTGTTATGTGTGGAATTATGTTATTCATATCAATGATTAATGAGTCAGTTATAAAGTAATGAAGCTGTTACGTGTGGAGTTAAGTTATTCAGATCAATGAAGAGGATTGCGATGCAGGATGAAACTTGGATGATATTAATGAGTTAGTTATAAAGTAATGAGGCTGTTATGTGTGGAGTTATGTTATTCATATCAATGATTAATGAGTCAGTTATAAAGTAATGAGGCTGTTACGTGTGGAGTTATGTTATTCAGATCAATGAAGAGGATTGCGATGCGGGATGGCTGTTATGTGTGGAGTTATATTATTCATATCAATGATTAATGAGTCAGTTATAAAGTAATGAGGCTGTTACGTGTGGAGTTAAGTTATTCAGATCAATGAAGAGGATTGCGATGCGGGATGAAACTTGGATGATATTAATGATATTAATGAGTTAGTTATAAAGTAATGAGGCTGTTATGTGTGGAGTTATGTTATTCATATCAATGATTAATGAGTCAGTTATAAAGTAATGAGGCTGTTACGTGTGGAGTTATGTTATTCAGATCAATGAAGAGGATTGCGATGCGGGATGAAACTTGGATGATATTAATGAGTTAGTTATAAAGTAATGAGGCTGTTATGTGTGGAGTTATGTTATTCATATCAATGATTAATGAGTCAGTTATAAAGTAATGAGGCTGTTACGTGTGGAGTTATGTTATTCAGATCAATGAAGAGGATTGCGATGCGGGATGAAACTTGGATGATATTAATGAGTTAGTTATAAAGTAATGAGGCTGTTATGTGTGGAGTTATGTTATTCATATCAATGATTAATGAGTCAGTTATAAAGTAATGAGGCTGTTACGTGTGGAGTTATGTTATTCAGATCAATGAAGAGGATTGCGATGCGGGATGAAACTTGGATGATATTAATGAGTTAGTTATAAAGTAATGAGGCTGTTATGTGTGGAGTTATGTTATTCATATCAATGATTAATGAGTCAGTTATAAAGTAATGAGGCTGTTACGTGTGGAGTTATGTTATTCAGATCAATGAAGAGGATTGCGATGCGGGATGAAACTTGGATGATATTAATGAGTTAGTTATAAAGTAATGAGGCTGTTATGTGTGGAGTTATGTTATTCATATCAATGATTAATGAGTCAGTTATAAAGTAATGAGGCTGTTACGTGTGGAGTTATGTTATTCAGATCAATGAAGAGGATTGCGATGCGGGATGAAACTTGGATGATATTAATGAGTTAGTTATAAAGTAATGAGGCTGTTATGTGTGGAGTTATGTTATTCATATCAATGATTAATGAGTCAGTTATAAAGTAATGAGGCTGTTACGTGTGGAGTTAATGAGGCAATGAAGAGGATTGCGATGCGGGATGAAACTTGGATGATATTAATGAGTTAGTTATTCATTGATTGATATTAATGAGTCAGTTATAAAGTAATGAGGTTGTTATGTGTGGAGTTATGTTATTCATATCAATGATTAATGAGTCAGTTATAAAGTAATGAGGCTGTTATGTGTGGAGTTATGTTATTCAGATCAATGAAGAAATTCTCCACGAAATCCAATGAAACTTGGATGGGATGTTGGATATATTTAAGTATGGACGCCTGCAAAGAAACCAGATCAAAATTCGATGCCGGGGTATGCTTTTCCATTTTTTCGGATTTTCTCAATTTTCGCCTGTTCAGGGATCGATAAAAAATATTTCAGGCCCCGAAAAAGTGGTCTAAACGATGGAATTTGGCAAAAATAGGGTGGGCGTAACGATTCTCTGGTTAGTCTTGATCGGATGGCCACCCTCTACAAATTGGGCCTTCTTCCTCCTCGCAAAAAAAGTGGTCTACTTGTGCAAAATTGGCAAATGCATATAAGCCTATTACATATGGGGGGAGCAGGCATCATCCGCTCCAAAAATTCATTAGAAATCAATCCTTCCATGAAATCCGATGAAACTTGGAGGGAGGGGGGTGGGGTGGGGGATCTGTTTAAGCATGGATGCTTGCAAAAAACCAGATCAAAATTCGATGCCTGGGTACGATTTTCCATTTTTTTTCAGATTTTCTCAAATTACGCCTCTTGAAAAATTAATAATAAATTAATCCCACTCGGAAAAATCATGAAACTTTGGGAACAGTAAGATATGGTTTTTCCAAGCATGCATGCAAAAAATCATACCGGAATTCAATTTCTAGGTCCGAATTTGGACGTCTTCCTCCTCAGAAAAAAGGTATCTAGTTGAACGAAACTGGCAACTGCATGTAAGGCTAT
>JAVKPL010007061.1:22500-28838 GCA_032173675.1 Gastrolobium villosum
TAAGTTATTCAGATCAATGAAGAGGATTGCGATGCGGGATGAAACTTGGATGATATTAATGAGTTAGTTATAAAGTAATGAGGCTGTTATGTGTGGAGTTATGTTATTCATATCAATGATTAATGAGTCAGTTATAAAGTAATGAGGCTGTTACGTGTGGAGTTATGTTATTCAGATCAATGAAGAGGATTGCGATGCGGGATGAAACTTGGATGATATTAATGAGTTAGTTATAAAGTAATGAGGCTGTTATGTGTGGAGTTATGTTATTCATATCAATGATTAATGAGTCAGTTATAAAGTAATGAGGCTGTTACGTGTGGAGTTATGTTATTCAGATCAATGAAGAGGATTGCGATGCGGGATGAAACTTGGATGATATTAATGAGTTAGTTATAAAGTAATGAGGCTGTTATGTGTGGAGTTATGTTATTCATATCAATGATTAATGAGTCAGTTATAAAGTAATGAGGCTGTTACGTGTGGAGTTATGTTATTCAGATCAATGAAGAGGATTGCGATGCGGGATGAAACTATGGATGATATTAATGAGTTAGTTATAAAGTAATGAGGCTGTTATGTGTGGAGTTATGTTATTCATATCAATGATTAATGAGTCAGTTATAAAGTAATGAGGCTGTTACGTGTGGAGTTAAGTTATTCAGATCAATGAAGAGGATTGCGATGCGGGATGAAACTTGGATGATATTAATGAGTTAGTTATAAAGTAATGAGGCTGTTATGTGTGGAGTTATGTTATTCATATCAATGATTAATGAGTCAGTTATAAAGTAATGAGGCTGTTACGTGTGGAGTTATGTTATTCAGATCAATGAAGAGGATTGCGATGCGGGATGAAACTTGGATGATATTAATGAGTTAGTTATAAAGTAATGAGGCTGTTATGTGTGGAGTTATGTTATTCATATCAATGATTAATGAGTCAGTTATAAAGTAATGAGGCTGTTACGTGTGGAGTTATGTTATTCAGATCAATGAAGAGGATTGCGATGCGGGATGAAACTTGGATGATATTAATGAGTTAGTTATAAAGTAATGAGGCTGTTATGTGTGGAGTTATGTTATTCATTGATTGATATTAATGAGTCAGTTATAAAGTAATGAGGCTGTTATGTGTGGAGTAATGAGGCTGTCATGTGTGGAGTTATGTTATTCATTGATTGATATTAATGAGTCAGTTATAAAGTAATGAGGTTGTTATGTGTGGAGTTATGTTATTCATATCAATGATTAATGAGTCAGTTATAAAGTAATGAGGCTGTTATGTGTGGAGTTATGTTATTCAGATCAATGAAGAAATTCTCCACGAAATCCAATGAAACTTGGATGGGATGTTGGATATATTTAAGTATGGACGCCTGCAAAGAAACCAGATCAAAATTCGATGCCGGGGTATGCTTTTCCATTTTTTCGGATTTTCTCAATTTTCGCCTGTTCAGGGATCGATAAAAAATATTTCAGGCCCCGAAAAAGTGGTCTAAACGATGGAATTTGGCAAAAATAGGGTGGGCGTAACAATTCTCTTGTTAGTCTTGATCGGATGGCCACCCTCTACAAATTGGGCCTTCTTCCTCCTCGCAAAAAAAGTGGTCTACTTGTGCAAAATTGGCAAATGCATATAAGCCTATTACATATGGGGGAGCAGGCATCATCCGCTCCAAAAATTCATTAGAAATCAATCCTTCCATGAAATCCGATGAAACTTGGAGGGAGGGGGGTGGGGTGGGGGATCTGTTTAAGCATGGATGCTTGCAAAAAACCAGATCAAAATTCGATGCCTGGGTACGATTTTCCATTTTTTTTCAGATTTTCTCAAATTACGCCTCTTGAAAAATTAATAATAAATTAATCCCACTCGGAAAAATCATGAAACTTTGGGAACAGTAAGATATGGTTTTTCCAAGCATGCATGCAAAAAATCATACCGGAATTCAATTTCTAGGTCCGAATTTGGACGTCTTCCTCCTCAGAAAAAAGGTATCTAGTTGAACGAAACTGGCAACTGCATGTAAGGCTATTATATATATACACATATATTGGGGGAGCAGGCATCATCCGCTCCAAAAATTCATTAGAAATCAATCCTTCCATGAAATCCGATGAAACTTGGAGGGAGGGGGGGTGGGGTGGGGTGGGGGATCTGTTTAAGCATGGATGCTTGCAAAAAACCAGATCAAAATTCGATGCCTGGGTACGATTTTCCATTTTTTTTTTCAGATTTTCTCAAATTACGCCTCTTAAAATTGATCCCACTCGGAAAAATCATGAAACTTTGGGAACAGTAAGATATGGTTTTTCCAAGCATGCATGCAAAAAATCATACCGGAATTCAATTTCTAGGTCCGAATTTGGGCGTCTTCCTCCTCAGAAAAAAGGTTTCTAGTTGAACGAAACTGGCAACTGCATGTAAGGCTATTATATATATATATATATACACATATATGGGGGGAGCAGGCATCATCCGCTCCAAAAATTCATTAGAAATCAATTCTTCCATGATGGATCGTTGATCTTGTGGAGTCACCCGGATGAATCACGACCGAACAAGTTGTGAGAGGAATCTTGACGGCGGCGAGGCTGGTTCTTCATGGTCTCGATCATGCCTAGCGAGGTGGACATGGCGCTACCCGGTGCTTCATTCGCGCGCATGCCTTACGCAATGCGGGTGGTGGTTCGTTTGGTGGTGTTGGGTCGCGTTTTTGCAGGTAAATTATGCTCAATTGAGTTAAGTAAGGATATTTGTAAAAATTAAAGGTAAGAAGTAAAAATGGTATTATTTGTCTTTTTACTCACTTATTTTTATTTATTTTTATCTTCAGATTAAAAGAAAAAGAGAGGAGCAGTCTGGACCGTTGGATTGGAGGAGATGAAAGGCTGAGATGAAAGGACAAGAAGCTGATAGTTCTGAAAAAGAAAAAAAGAATATAAAACAAAAAAAGGATGCAGATTTCAACATATAGCTTTTAGAATTACTTTTCTGAAAAAGACACAAAGTTTCCGTTGAGTTTTTCTTTTTCTTTTTCCTTTCTTTTCTTTCGTTCGAACCTTCTCTGTTCTTGAGAGATTGTTTCGTTTTCGTTCCTTTTTGTGTGGATCTGCTCGTTCGCTTGCTTCGTTCGTTTATCTTCTTCGACCTTGGAGGGCCTTGACAACGCATCTACAAAGAAGAGGAGTCGCGGATCTGGCCTGTGTAACGGTAGATTTCTTTGTAGTTTACTGTAGATCGAGTAGGGTTCTGTAATGTTTGAAGAATCCTTTTATTTTCTGAAAGACTTGGTATCTTTTCTTTTATTTTTCGGATATCATAGTGTTTCAGATATGGGTTTTTGAATCTTTTCTTTTCTGGGTATGTCGAATGATTGGATGCATGTTTCTTAATTAGTTCTTTGCTATTGCTGCGTTTTCTTATTCGATCGGTTCTTTTAACTTTTTAACTCAAGAGATTCATGGGAATGAACCTTGAGTTCTTCAACAGAAGCAATTTGGGAAATGCGTTTCTGTTAAGGATTGATTGAACCCCGTTAGATTAGGGATAATCAAGGGTGTTTTCTGATAATTTCTGATTAAAGATTCAAGATCCTTTGGAAAAAGATGATCTTGAATGTTAGGGTTAATTCTGGGAAGTTTCGACCTATATAGTTGTAGTGTTTCGGAATTTGGGATAAACTTGCTGTAGCTTTGAATGAAATTGCAGGAATGCAATACCTTTTGTGTAATCCATGATTTTTACATACTCAGAAGCCTTTTTCATCGTTAAAAATTTCTCACTGTTAGATCATATTTTGATGTTTTAATTAGAATATAATAAAGATCTCTTTTTACCATAAACAAAATAAAACCAATTAAAGGATTATTAATTCAGATTAATAGAAGGAAAAATAATTCAACCTGTTCCCTGAGAACGATAACTCTTTTCTTTTTGAAAATATACATCTCAACAAATGGCGCCGTTGCCGGGGAACGGTGTTTGATTTTATTTTCTTTTTATAATTCTGTTTTAACCATTCTTGATAAATATTTTCTTTAATCTTTATTCTTTCTTGCATATTTTTCCTTGTTACCTACTGACTCCAATTTCGAGTGTTCTTGATAGATTCTTGCAGATTCAACTTTGATTTCAGAACCAGCACTGCCACCAGTTTGCTGCTGACCTCTTGAAGATGGCAGAGTCGAATCAAGGATCATCTGTAAATGGAGAAAACAATAATGGGGAAGCCAACCATGCTCTAGTTATGGTGGATGAGGAGCTTCCCATAGCTGAATATGCAATTCCCACACTCGATGCAGTAATTCCTGGCATAGTCCAACCAGGAGTGGAGGGAAACTTTGATCTCAAGCCTGGGATGATACAATTGCTGCAATCCATGAGTCAATACCATGGATTACCCAAGGAGGACCCTCACAAGCATATTACTAAATTCATGAAAATTTCTGATACCTTCTCTGTTCGTGGAGTATCTACAGATGCCATGAGGATGAGGCTGTTTCCTTTCTCTCTAGCTGGAGCAGCAGAAGAGTGGGTGGAAGATCTGCCTGCACAGTCAATTACTACATGGAAGGAGCTTGGAGAAGCCTTCCTCATGAGGTTCTTCCCACCCACAAAGTTTGTGATCTGAGGGATGACATCACTGGATTCAGACAGTATGTGGATGAGTCAATCCATGAGAGCTGGACCAGATTCAAAGGGCTGATGAAAAAGTGTCCCACCCATGGTCTTCCTAAGTGGGCCACTATTCAGATCTTCTATAGAGGGTTGAGTCACCAAGGCAAAACTCATCTGGATGCTACTGCCAATGGAATGTTTCTGTTGAAAAGGTATCCAGATGCGTTTGAAACACTTGAGAGGATAAGCCAGAACAGTTGCCAATGGCCAGAACAAAGAGATGAAGCTCAACAGAAGGCAGCTGGGCTTTATGAAGTAAGTGAAATTACTTCCATGGCAGCTGAGATGGCAGCTTTGCATAATACTGTCAAGGTTTTAGTCAAGCAAATGGCTGAAACCAAACAACAACCACCTGCTCAAGTGGCTGCAGCAAACACACCAATCTGCTCACTGTGCCATGATGCCCATTTTCTTGAAGAATGCCCAAGTAACCCGTCTTCAGCCTTCTATGTTGGAGACTACAACAGAAATTACAACAATAGAGGAAATTTTAACCAAGGAAAATGGCAGCAACAAGGTGGAAATTTTGGCCAGAATCAAGGCCAAAATTTTGCCCAAAATGTTGGGAATAGAAATCAGAATCAACCTTTCCAAGGAGGGCAACAATCCTATCAACCAAAAGTTCCATTCCCACCAGGGTTCAACTCACAAATGCCCCATGATCAGCAAGGGCAGTCTAGTGCAGACACTCAACCTCCTCCAAATGATCAATGGTCAAATCGGATGTTGAAAAATCATGAGGCCATGCTTCAAAGTCATGGAGCAATTCTGAAGAGTTTAGAGACACAAATGGGCAGATTGCAACTTCCCTTAAAGATAGACCATTGGGAACCCTTCCTAGTGATACTGAAGCACCAAGGAAGGAGGGAAAGGAATTTTGTCAAGCTCTCCACTTGAGAAATGGAAGGGAGGTTGAACAACCAGAACCTGTCATTCGGCCCTCCACCTTGAGGAAGATGGCAGGACAAAGTGCTCAAACAACTGAGGAAGAGGATGAGTCTGATGTAATTGAAGTGCACAATCCAGAGAATGACATGGAGCATGGTGATTTGGGAAGAACAGAAAAATCAGCATCAGCACCCAAATCAAAGGGGCCAGCCATACCTGTGCAAAAAGATGATAGCCAATCACCAAGATCAAGGGCAAGGCAGATTCCCTTCCCACAAAGACTTCAGAAACAGAACCAGGAGAAGCACTTTAAGAGGTTCTTAGATATCCTCAAGCAACTCCAGATAAACATTCCTTTTGTGGAGGCCCTTCAACACATGCCAAGCTACATCAAATTCATGAAGGACATCCTATCAAGGAAGAGGAGAATAGAAGAGTTCGAAACAGTGGCACTTACCAAGGAATGCAGCAGCATTGTCTCTACAAAAGTGCCTCCTAAAATGGAGGATCCAGGTTCTTTCACTATTCCTTGTGTTATAGGAGATAGGTATATTGGTAGAGCTTTATGTGATTTAGGCTCTAGCATTAACTTGATGCCTGCTTCTATTTTTAAGCAATTAGGAATAAAAGCTGCACCCACAACATTAACCCTCCAATTAGCTGACAGATCCATTGTATACCCTGAAGGTAAGGTGGAAAATATTTTGGTAAAAGTGGACAAATTTATTTTTCCAGCTGACTTCATAATCCTTGATTGTGAAGTTGA
>JAVKPL010007062.1:0-28555 GCA_032173675.1 Gastrolobium villosum
CTTACCTTAATCTTTCTTTTTAATTTTGTTCTACCTCTCATGTTATTGTAATTTTTATCGGATTTAAGATTTTCCTTGGCAATAAGATACAATAAATTATTTAGTACCAAATAAATATTAAGAGGATGTGTAAATTTTAACTGTATGTTATTGCTGTGAACTGACCCTCAAAAGTTTGGGATCAGATAGTTAGGGTAAGGGATGCCTTATCATGGCTTGAGCTTCACAATATCATAACTTTTCACAGACAGGAGACCCACAAAATTGGGAATTAAATTAGCTTCAGTTAAATATTACACAATTTGTTATTATTATTTATTATTTATGTTATTATTTCAGCTTATGAAATAAACCTGAGAGATTGATATTTTCCATTATTATGGCTGAAAATGGATATAGTTTAAAAATCTCAATATTTTGAGAATCATCTCACATTTGTTTATTTTGTGCTAACCTTTCCAAAAAACCATCATGCCTCACATATCTTTTCTGGAGAAGGTTGGACTGTGAATTTATTTTTATGACGACCGTTGGGAATTCTACATAATAGTTGGAAACCAAGGAGCAGTAGCCATATTCCATGCAGGCAGTGTGGAATCCTACACCTATAAGCTAGACTAGAATGAGAAGTATGTATGGAATAAACGTTGTAACCTTATGTAGTTAGGATGTAATATATGCGTGGAACTGATGTAAAATATTTAGAGTACAAAATATTTGTACTAACTTACATCCATGTATAAATAATGAAGGATGTTAGTATTTCGAGTTAATCTTTCTAGATTTATTTTCTCAAATATTTTTATTTATTTATTATTATTATTAAATATATTGATTGCAAACAATGTGATATTCTCTATATTGCAATAATTAGAGGATGTAACAAGTAACATGACATTAAAAGTATCCGACATATATAAAACCCATTTTTATTATCAAATTGGGATGCCAAATTACCAAGCAAGATGCAAGACACGCCAAAAAAAAAAAGTTGAAAACGAGAATATAGGTAATTCAGAGAGGGAATGACACAATATGGAACTGGACTCGTGGCACGGATTTATGCGTCATGTAGCATTAGCATCGCTTCGTACGCGACTTGCAGAATTCGAAACGCAATATTTGGTACGCATCGCAATTCAGAAAATGTTTTTTCTTTTCTTTTCTTTTCTTTTTTTTTACAACCAGAAAATGTTTTTAAATCACACCACTTGGCACACGCCACGTCACTTACATGAACCATCACTCTTAAGTCTTAACGTCAATTTATTTCAAAATCGAATGCAACTAAAATTTACTTTTGCTTAAGTAGAGAAGAAAAAATTTAAAAAAAATAGAGAGATCGAGAGGATAAATTGTCATAACAGAATAATTGAACTTAAAAACCAAAACAAGGGGAAGGTTATAGTTACAACTTTTTTTTTACAACCTCTTACAACCATATCTTATCACCGTTGATTTCCGCCAATCAACGGTTATCATTTTAGCAAATTAAACACATTAATTAATTATTAATTCACAATAAATGATAACCGTTGATTGACAGAAATCAACGGTGATAAGGTATGGTTGTAAGAGGTTGTAAAAAAAAAGTTGTAACTATAACTTTCCTCCCAAAACAAAATCCATTTATCTATTAGAGGAAGGTTATAGTTACAACCTTTTTTTACAACCTCTTACAACCATACTTTAACACTGTTGATTTCCGTCAATCAACGGTTATCATTTATTGTGAATTAATAATTAATTAATAAGCACCCTTGAGTCCTTTTCCCCTTCATTTCCCCCACTTCTTCTTGTCCCTTTCTTTTTCACTTTTATTTATTTATATAAACATATATATATATATTTATTATTATTATTATTATTTTTATTTTATTTTTTCAACAATTTTATATCTTTCATGTGGGTTCATCTACCACCGACCCCAATTAATTTGGGATAAAGGTGATGTTGATGTTGATGTTGATGTAATAAGTTTAATTTGAAAAAATGATAACCGTTGATTGGCGGAAATCAACGGTGATAAGATATGGTTGTAAGAGGTTGTAAAAAAAAAGGTTGTAACTATAACTTTCCTCTATTTATTATAGAGTGGGGATATTCTAACTACCAAAAATTCTTACTACTAACTTACTACCCATCAAATCACCATTGGATCAAAGAAAGAGAGTGTTAAAAAGTTTTTGAAGAAAGAGAAAATGTTAATCTAATGGTGATTAGATAGGTAGTAAATTGGTAGTGGAAAATTTTGGTAGTGAGAATATCCCTCCTCTTTATTATATACATAAAATCTAAACTGCAATTTTCATAATGTTTAATATATGTAATTTATAGCATATTATTTTGACTAGAAAGCAAGAATCATTACTTTTGTATCTGAGATTAAATAAAAAATATATTATATTTTATTAATAGAAAAATATTTATTATTTTAAAGGATACAATTTTGTGTTATTTTAAGAGAAATAATCGTATTATACAACATATTTGACATGCTTTTATATTCTCTCATCTACAAAATTAAGAGGAAAGTATTGCAAAGGATAAAGAATTTAAAAGTCCAACAAAATATGCATCAAAACAACACATTGTTGTTTCACTTAAAATGATATGAAGTTGTGTATTTTAAGATGACAAGTAATTTTCCCTATATTTGGATACATTTTCATCAGATTCCTAAATGCTTGTGTTTTTTTCTCATCTATTTCTTAATTGTACATTTAAATTTAAATAAATTTCATATCAATTTAATATTAACCAAAAAAATAAATTTATTTTTCTTCAAATGTATTTAATTTTTAAATCCTAATTCATTTATTTTTATCTTCTTTATTTATGGGTAGTATTTCTCTCAAGTTGCATAAGATGAAATTTATTTCCTGCACTCACATAGTCACATCGGAAATTGAACTGCTGCTCTCTCTTTTTTTCTCTCTCTCTCCTAGTGGGTCCCACAATTGATTGAATGTGCTGGAAAATTTTTCTCTCATATGCAACTTGAAAGAAATATTACCCTTTATTTATTATATATTTGTATTTAAATAAATATCAAATCCATTTGAAATTGATAAAAAAAGTAAAACTAATTTTATCATATTTAGATTTATTTCCCATCTAATCTTCAAATCTTAATTTTTTTCTTAACTTATTTATTTATTATGTACTTATATTTAAACAGATTTTATATCACTTGGGGTTGGACTAAAAATCAAACTTATTTTTTATTTATATTTTAAGGATTACATGCTTAATATATTATGAGTAAATACCTTTTTTGATTCTCAAGAAAAAACTCGGGATCCAAATTAATTTCTGAGAAAAAAAAGTCGACTTATGGTCTCTCTAAAATTTTAGTTCTTTGAAATTGTGATCCTTCTAAAATTCAAATAAGATTCACGTTAGTCTTTCAAAAAAGATTAATATATTATTTTTTTCTAAGGAATTAAAATAGATTTCGCATTTCTTTTTTTGAGAATCAAAAAAATTATTTACTTATATATTATTGATACGATATCTTTTAAGAAATCTTTTATTATCTAATCAAATCTTATGATTTGATATGATTTATAACTTAAAAATAAATTAACAATTTGTATCGCGATTGATTTTAGACTGGTTTGATATTCTAGATCTTCGTAATATTGTATATTCGTAATATGGTAATTAGGAGTATGTGTCTCATTGAATTCTAATTTCACAGTCCAATTAATCGTACTATATATAGTAACGCACTCTCACATTCTTATTCGCAAAGACCCTTTCTTTTCCATTCCATCTTCTTCACCCTTGGCCTCCAAGTAACCTTAACCATTCTTTCACCTCTAAAGGTAACTGTGTTGTTCTGTTTCCTCCCTCATACTCTTCGGCTGCTCTACACTTAGACCATCCTCATCTTTCTTGTGATAAACACGTCTCCATCATAGGTTCCTTTTTATTTTAAACTTTTCCAGTTTTAGAATTTTTTTTCTTCGTCTCTGTTGAATTTTGTTTAGGAAGAGGAGTTTTTATTTTTTTTTTTTTTTACTTTCTTCTTTTCTGCTTTCGCGCGTACTATTTAAGTTGTTTTGTGCATTATTTTTCTTGTATGGTATTTGTTTGTTGTTTTTCTTCTGGGTTTGTTCTGCTATGGGTTTGTGTTCTCTATCATATGAGTAAAAATTGTTTCTTTGGCTCACCAAGAAGAAAAAAATTGTTTCTTTAAGTATTTTTTTTGTTTTAATTAATTTTTTATTAAAATTTCTTGAAATTCTTGGCACTATAACCAAATACTACTTTCTACGGTGATTTTAATCTTCAACAACCAACTCAAATGTTGTGAAAACATATTCCAATACACGTCTTATTATTGCTAGTTTAGCATCCTCATTTGAATTAAAATATATACCACTACTTACACATTTTGACAGGCTTTTCTCTTTTATTTAATTAATTCATTAACCTTTCATTTGGGAAGATGCTTTATTGAGTATATGTTGCCATGGATGTTCAAATAGTTAATACATGCATCTATACTTCTGTTGAAACAGGGTAGCCTTGTAATCCATTAAGTATATGAAATCCTTTAAGTGTTTCTATATTCTTTTGGTATAGCTAATTAGTATTTAACTCTTCCTGTGTGAATTACAAGCACTCTTAAATTTTTTATTTTGAATCTTATTTTTTAGCATGCTTTAAGAAATGGATTTTTTATTTTTTTAATAAACCAAAGAAAAAAAATACATGGTTGTTTTACTTTTTTGTTGTTGTAAATGGTGAGAAAATAATTAATTTTTTACCGAAATATACTAAAAAAAATGAAATTATATTAATTTCAAAATTAAATTTTTACGTATTTAAAATTTCCAAATCTATCTTCAATTATACGTGTTTCATGACTAGTTTTTATTTTAACTTTGTATCTGTTTGTTTGAAGAATTGAAATATTTGATATTATTTAAGTTGGATAAGTTATATCATATATAATTGTTGGGATGATTTTCTAATAACATCTACTCTTTGGATTTTTTTGGTGGCGATAATTTTGAATTCTTAGGAAGAATTATTGTACTTGATTTTTTACATTTATCATCTTTTTAAAAATAGTTAATTGGGAGATAGAATATTATTATTATTATCATCATTATATTGCATTTTGAACTAATTGAATTTTTGTGCCCAAATTGTTCTTTCATCTTGTGACCCTTTGATATTAATTGTCTGTTGTTATTCCTTTCTTTAAGAAGTCTTGTATTTCACATACAATTATTCTTTACATGCTGATAGGTTAGAAATAGCTGTCTGGTTTGTCTTTCTAGGGACTATTAATAAAGTCGCATTTCTTTAGAGGAATTCGGAAATGCTGACTTATTGAGAAAACCCATATCTCCAATCATAACTCTTCTGTTAAACTCAGGTGCATCACTGAAGAGCACTACCTGTCATCTCATGCCCTTGTATAAAGACCATATTTTATTTGACAAACTTAGTTGGCTTTAGGTTTAATTAAGTGTTGATCTGCATCTGTTGCAAAACCAAAATGGATTAGATTCGATTGCCTCCCATTTGATTGATAGTAAATTAGTAATTTGTAAACGAAATCCTTAAGAACACGTTAAACATGACATAATTTGTATGCTGAAATAACAATTTTCCTCAACAATAAGGTTTTTAGCATGCATATCTAATTTCTAAACTGAGTGTAGGACACAACGTAAATGAAAAATGGGGTCAAAGGTCAACAAATATTTTCTGTGGGTTCCTTAAACAAAGTGTTACGATCCAATTGCAATGTATGGGACTTGAATTCCCACATCGAAAACATAAGGTTTTAGTGTGAGGTTTTTATGGAGTTTGGGCTCTCCTACTTTATAAGCTAGCTTTTGGGGTGAGGCTCTCCCAAGTTTCGTCTCACAAAGGATTTTTTCTTTTTCAAGGGGATCTGTGGTGGAAGCAGAAGGACCGGCCTTGTAGGTTGTAGTGTACTGAAATGTCAGTCACAATGAGCGTTCGGATGTATTGGGATTAGGGTTCAACTTCAGAATGGCTACTCCTTGTAATCTATATTGACCATAGTAATTTTTATGTTTTACCTATGGAGGTAGGACTATAGTTCGCTGTAGCTTTGAGCATGTTAAATTATGTACCTATTTTTTCTCTCCATATTTTCTGTTTGTGCTCCTGGTTACATCAGTTGACTTTTTGGTTGTAACTTTTCTATGATTTCCTTTTGTTTTTTGTCTTTTTAATGTTATCTGTTGTTCTACACTGATATGAAATTTAATCTCTTGATTCCATGATTTTTTTATTAACATACATTGTATGGATATATTATTATTATTTGCTTTTTATTTTTTGGTACAGAAAGGGAACAGGAAGCTAGGCTCAATCATCATGAAGAAGCTACCTTCGTAAGTATGCATACTCTCTATTTGTTATAAATTATAACACCATTTACACCTCTTGATTAAGAATTCATTTTTGGGGTGTAAGTGGAATGTCCATCCGTTTGATTTTATGATAAATTGTGTTTCATTTTTATATTTTGTCCTGGCGACAACAAAAATATTTTTAGGCTATTCTTAGTTTGACCACAATTTTTTAATATTACATCAAATATACTTTACTCTAATTTTTTTTTTTTGCTTTGAGAAGTCAAATTGATATTTTTGCCTCTAATATTTTACTTTTTTACTATTCCTACCTCTGTATCTGTTGAATTATTGTTGCAGTTAAGGATTTTAAGTGTCAGAATATGCCTCTCTTAGCTTGTTTATATTGCATTCCAAAGTGAGCTTAGTTAGGATGACCGATCTACTAAGGCCCTCTTTAAGGGTTCTTGTGGGATGTTCTCCAAATTGTGGTTGACCGTAGTTCTACCTTGGACAGAGGGTTAGAAGCATGTGCATGAGGTCAATAGACGTCATTTATAGGCAAGAACTTGTCACCTGAAAACAATTTGTTCAAGCCTGGACCGAATCATGAGGTGGTGAAGTAAGATGCTTGTCAACAACATCAACATCAATAACACCTTTAACCCAAATTAATTGGGGTTGGTGGTAGATGAACCCAATGATAAATAAGAGGAGATTAAAAAATAAAATAAATAAATAAATAATAAAGTAAGATAAAAATTTAAAAATAAATAAATAAATAAATAATAAAGTAAGATAAAAATTTAAAAATAAATAAATAAATAAAAGAAATAAATAAACACAAAAATAAAAATAAAAAAGTGGGGAAGGGGGAAATAAGATAAAAGACAAGAAAGGGGAAAGAAAGAAAGGGGGGATTGAAGAGGAAAAGAACTAAAAAGGAACCATCTGGAACATAGGAATAACAACGGGTTTAACCTTCACCCTGCTTATAGCTTTTCTTCATTCCGTCTTAAGCACACCGTCCACCAATCTATATCCCACTCCATCAAGTCTTGTTTAACTACCTTTCCCCAGGTAAGTTTCGATCTACCTCTACCTCTCTTTGTGTCGATCTCTTGGTAACAAACTTCTGTTCTTACAGGAGCATCTAAGGGTCGTCTTATTACGTGCCCAAACCACCTCAATCTATGTTCCCTCATCTTTTTAGTTACCGGTACTACTTCTACCTTTCATCGAATATATTTATTTCGTCAAATGGCTTGTAAACTTTCAAGTAAAACACACCTTTCCTCATAAGGAGTCACTTTTTCTTGACTTATCTTAGTTGTGCTATATAGGTAGTATTCTTGTAATGCTCGTTTACTTGTAGGATCTATGACTGTCCCCATAAACCAACATGAGACTTTTCAGCATGCTTTGTTCTCACTCACATTTCCTAAGAAACATCCCAAGAGGTCAGCTATCCTAGAATTGCTCCCAGTCAAGCACGCTTAACTATGAAGTTCTTAAGTTATGGGATACCAAAAAGTAGATGCATCTTGTTCGTATTGGTAGTACATATTAAGTCCTTTAAGCCATCCTCAACTGTATAGTCCCATACCTGCACAACCTCTGGATCCCTCTCATTCGGGTGTTGATTCGATTCATTCATGTACCCCCTAGCTGGAGGCCTGCCAGGAGCTGCTCCTTGTTCGTGCCTCATCTCTTTTGTATCGGCGATCACTCCCAGCCCTAGTCATCCCTTGGGATGTTACAATTCTAGTGTGTTGAATGATTTTGTACTTTGTAATGTATTTGTTAGATATTCCCAAATATCAACATCTAGGTACGGGTAGTTACAATAGGGTTTCAATATTTAGTTAGATCACTTAGGTAGTTACTTAGAGAAGTTGGATGGATAGGAGTTTAGTTTAAAGCGGAATAGGGTTAGAAGGTAGTGGAGAAGAGATGTTAGTATTGAGAAAACAAAGCAGTAGCTCAGTTGTAAGGGGAAACCCTTGAGGAGATTTCTCTCCTTTTTTGATTGATATTCAATCATCAATAAAGATTCATTCTCTTTCTTTCTTTTGTATGATTTCTCTATGTTTGTGTGTCGGTAACAATATCCGATTTTATTGTTGTCCTCTGTCAAGAGATTGAGTGAATTCAACTTTTATATATTTGAAATGGCAGAGTGCGAATCTGCTAATTGAAGTTAGTGTTTGTGCTTTGAAATTGCATCTTCATGATGAGCATCATTGGTATTCCATTATGAATTTAATTGTTATATACTAAGGAATATATACAAAGTTTTTTATATGGATATGGATTCTTGAAAAAATAATGCTTAGTGGAATTCAAAGATCTTGAAAATGCTATATAATAGTTTTTTCATTTCAATTCATTATGGAGCATTGTAGTTGCAATGTTCACTTTTGATTGGGGAAACAATTTTATTTTTATCATTATCATTTTGTTTTGTCATTTGTTTAATGATAAACAGATTGACAATTCCTCTGGCAAGCAACAAGGAGCAGTTGGTGAAGGTGATGTTCAAATTAATTGCTCTAATGAAGGTGGATTAACTGAGCTTGAGAAACTATTAAAGCAGAAGACTTTCTCCAGGCACGTTTTGTATCATGTGCATGAGGAATTATTGCTTTTGTTATTTAGTTGTTGAATATATATTTGCTCTTAGCATTTGAATAATTTTCCTATAGAAAAGGCTCAAGGTTTAAGCAGTCTTTATCGATTTGTTTTTCCAATTTTTGTTCTTATATATTTTTAGTAGCTTTGTGTTGATTTGCTCTTCCTTACGCTTATTATAGTTTTTGGAGTTCTTGTTATTATGCATCTCATTTTGCTTCTTTAACAATTAGTAGCTGAATGTAATTTTCTAATCTTTCAATCTATTTGTAGTTGTTTTATAATTAGCACAACAATAGTTAATTCTTTACACGATCATTGTCTATTATCCACAGATCCGAGATTGATCATTTGACAGCACTTTTGCGTTCAACAACTGTGGATGCGCATGTCAGGGAAGAAGAGAAGAAGAAAGAAATAGATCCCTCAGAACCAATGTTGACTTGCGGACAAAGGATCATCCCACATGTTACTTCAAGTGTATGAGAACTTACCTTCATAGTTATCTTCTACGTATATTTTTGGTTGTATCTTGTGGATTGGTGTAACGCCCTCCCTTGTATGCATCCAAGAGAGTCGTTTGCTAAGCGGAATTAGAGTCTATAACATCACATAAGCTAGCAAAGATTCATATTCTAACTTGTAATCCGAAAAGCGTTTTTAGAACTCTTATCACCTCTGTTTGGACGATAAAAAATGTTTCAAGTGATTTAGAAAGAGCACGTTGTGGGCTTCGCGTGCATATAAAATAATAGTAAATCAGAGTTCGTTTGCTCATAAAAACACCACCCGTAAGGTGCACTGTAGAAATTTCAGCACTTAAGTCTTTCAAAAATTCCTTTCACAAGGTTTTCCAAAATAGCTGCTGTTCATAAAAGTTCAAGATAAAAT
The DNA here is from genome assembly GCA_032173675.1 of Gastrolobium villosum. Classification (NCBI taxonomy): domain Eukaryota; kingdom Viridiplantae; phylum Streptophyta; class Magnoliopsida; order Fabales; family Fabaceae; genus Gastrolobium; species Gastrolobium villosum. The sequence continues at coordinate 9,873 of JAVKPL010007062.1, forward strand.
AGAGATGATAAAGTCTACAGTCATCCAAGAGTACCAAAATATTAATCATTACAGTCATCCAATCAATCAAACAGCAACAGTGACAATCTATGCATCAGCAAGCAACAGCAAAACATCACGTCTTCAAATGCTTTTACGTCCTCCTGCCATTTTGGAAAAATAGCAGCCCCGAAGGGGTGAGAATAATCCCAGTAGTGTGGCAACAAAACCAGTAATATAACAGTATTAACTAGGCACAAAATCATAAACAGTCACTTCAACATATCCTTGTTCCTTTTCCTTTTTCCTTTTCATCATATTCATATATATAGCGCATATAACGCCTTTCCTTTTCATCATATTCATATATTGCGTATATAACGCCTTTCCTTTGCGCTTTTAGCACCGTCGTGCGCGCACTTCACAGTGGAATCAAATATACCTTGGCACCTGAGCTCCATGTGGATTCCAACTGTGGGCCTATGCGGACTGATGCCAAGTGTCCCATACCCCGGTACCTTGGGGATGCCTATATGATGCTTGCTCAAACACATGGTCCTGTACATAACTATTCTAAATCAAGGCCTATATGATCTTGATACATGCATGTCATGCTATGCTTTCACACACAAAGCGTAAAAATGCGGTATGATGTAAGGTGCATGCTTATATACCTTTCATATAGCCATCACGGCACATATACTTTTCATATGCGTTATGCTGCCACATAACGTCTTTACCTCATAATCATATAGCCATCACGGCACATTTTTGGCAGTTTCCTTTCATCATAATGGAACATAATACTTTTACGGAATATGGAGCATCATGTCACAATTTTATACCAGTAGTCAATAGTCACATTAGGTAATATCGCCTGACACTTACCTTGTGTGCCTTAAACAATACCAAACAGCGGCGAAGTATCTCACTTCTTAGGCGCACCTAAATCAATTACAACCAATCATTTACAGCGGCGATATACAGCAGAAACAGTGAGCATACAGCAGCGTTTTACAGTGGAAAACAGTGAGCATACAGCAGTGTTTTACAGCAGAAAAACAGTGAGCATACAGCAGCATTTTACAGCAGAAAACAGTGAGTTGTTCCTTAACACAGTGAGCAGAAATCATTGACGTTTTCCTAAAAAAATAGTGGACAGAAACAGTGACGTTTTACTTAAAAACAGTGGACAGAAACAGTGACGTTTTACTTAAAAACAGTGGACAGAAACAGTGACGTTTTACAGCAGAAAAACAGTAGCACCTTACAGCAGAAACAATGACCATTTTAAAACAGAAACAGTGGCACTTTGGACCTCAAAACAGTGGCAGAACAGTGGCATTAGACAGTGGCATTTGAACATCAATAGTGGCATAAGTAGTGTTATTTGTGCATCAAAACAGTGGCATGAATGGTACATTTGAACATCCAAAACAGTGACATTAGTGGTGATATTTGAACATTGAAACAATGGCATAATTGGTGGTTTTTGAACATTAAGACAGTGGCATAATGGTGATTAAAACAGTGGCATAAATCATGATTTTTGGACATTAAAACAGTGAGTATTTTTGGTGCAAAACAGTGACATATGTGGCATCAAAACAGTGAGTATTTTATGCAGAAACAGTGGGACATTATGTACTAAAATAGTGAGCATTTTATGCAGAAACAGTGGCCTGTGAGGCACTAAAACAGTGGGTATTGTGTGCAGAAATAGTGGCATTAAAATGGTGATCTTGTCCAACCGAAACAGTGACATATGCATCCTCAAAACAGTGGTAGATTCATTCCAAAACAGTGGCATATTTCTCCTCAAAACAGTGGTAGATTCATTCCAAAACAGTGGCATATATCTCCTCAAAACAGTGGCATATTCATACAAGAAAACAGTGGCATGAACTTAAACATAACCATGAGACTTTCATTCTATAACTCATGCATACAAATCATTATCAAATAGCTCATTATACTTCCACCATGCTCATTCTTGAATCCAAAACAAAACAGAACCAAGGAGACATTCAAGCACACACATGGTTACACAATGAAAGAGATCTAAGTTCAAGGCTTACCTCTTGAAGCACACACTTCTTGCTCACACACCACACCTTCTAGCTTTACTACACAACAAGTCCACACTTCCTAGGAGATGATCCATGCGCATACATGGTGAGGAGGAACAATCTTGGACAGCTTCCAAGGTTGAGTAGCAAGGCTGGACAGTGAGGGAAAGTGAGGAGAAAACTTACACTTGCTTGGGGTATAGTCACGGCTTTAAGGGTGTGAGGGAAGAAGGATGAAGTTGGTTTAGTGTTTCTTGCTCCAAATGCTCATGCTATCACGGCTAGAGAGTGAGGAGATGAGGAAGGAAGGTTGGCTGCACTTGTAACATGAGGCCAGCCCTTCCTTGTGCGCATACTTAAAGGAAAAGAGAGGAGAGGTTGAAATGATAACAAATCTGATTACTTGTGAGGATGGGACTGCACACTTGGTTTGAACAAGCAAAGGGTTGCTTCTAGTATACACTATGCACATGCAAGGATGTGGAGAGGAGAGGTTCAGATCTGATTGTGCTACTTAAGTCAGAAATTTTTTAACACAAACAAGCAAGTCATGCGCACATGGTGGAGTGGAGGGAGGTGTCATCATGAGCACATGTAAGATGGTTCACTAAGTCAACAAGCAAGACAGCTTTGTGGCAGCCTAAAATCTGAATGGAAGCTGCCCTTGTGCGCATGTGATGAGGGAGATGCAGCCCCAAAATCCTTCTTTGGTTGCATGTGGAAGCAAGGACAGATTTGGTTCATGATGGACTGCCAAAAGCATGCAGAAATCTGCACATTTCAGCCTCATGATGGAAGCTGTAAGGTGGTTCTCTTGGTCAACACTCAAAGGCAGATTTTGTGTCATAAAAATCTGATTCAAGCCCTCTTCATGTGCGCCTAAATGGGGAAGAATGCAGCCCAAAATCATGCTAAGGAGTACATGTGTCTTTCATGCAATGAAGTTGAATTCAAATGATGCACAAGCCTAGGTGATGTGGCGGTCATGCAAGGAATGTGTTGGCAGATTTTTCTAAGTCTTTCCTATCTTCTATGCGCATGAATGGGTGGTAAAAAGATTGCCATGTGAAGGTTCCTTGGTACACAAGACAACCTAGTTGGACAAGGCTTAGGGAATGATGTGTGGATTAATCTTGGGCTGAACATGATTGACCCAAAAGCCTCCTTGGGCCAACGGCCACACACACAAAGAACCCAAACACACAAGTCCAATAGTGACAAGTCCACACACACTAGCCTACTTCCAAAGTCCAATAAACACAAAAGCCTTCTAACACACACTCAAATTACTCTTATGATTTTAATAAAATTTCACATGCCTACATAAGCACCCTCCTATGATTTAATTTAAATACTTACCTTAGTCTCATCCAAGGATAAAGATCAAACAATTCGCAAGCCATCAAACATACACATGCACCTATATCATTGAAACACTTATGTATTTTACTAATTATGTGGGATGTTACACTCTCCCCACCAAATAGGAATTTTGTCCGCAAAATAAACTTACTTAAGAATTAAACAGTTCTGGATAGCGTTTCTGAATGTCGTCCTCGCGCTCCCAAGTGGCTTCAGCTGCCGATCTGTTGTTCCATAATACTTTCACCAAAGGAATCTCTTTAGAACGGAGTCGCTTGACGGATCTTTCAAGAATTTGGAATGGTTGCACTTGATACGTCAGATTTTCCTTTAGTTCCACTTCTTCCGGCTGTAACACGTGAGATGGATCAGAGAGATACCTCTGTAGCTGTGACACATGAAATACATTGTGAATTCCTGACAGATTGGGTGGTAAAGCCAACCGGTATGCAGACTCTCCAATCCGGTCCATGATCAGATACGGTCCTAAGTACCGTGGACTTAACTTCTTTACTCCCATTCTCCTTCCGAGTCCCGATGTAGGTGTGATTCTCAAAAATACATGGTCTCCGACTTCGAAAGATAGAGGCTTATGACGCTTGTCGTAATAACTCTTCTGTCTGGCCTGAGCCCTCTGCATATTTTCCCGAATCTTCTTTACTTGTTCGGATGTTTCTTGAATTAGATCAGGTCCTAACATACTTCGCTCACCCACTTCAGACCAGCATAAAGGGGATCTGCATTTTCTCCCATACAAAGCTTCGTACGGTGCCATCTGAATACTGGAATGATAACTGTTATTGTAAGCAAATTCAATCAAGGAAAGATAATTATCCCAGCTACCTCCTAACTCCAAAACACATGCTCGCAACATGTCCTCTAATGCTTGAATGGTGTGTTCCGTCTGTCCATTGGTCTGCGGATGGTAAGCAGTACTTAACCTCAAATGGGTCCCTAATGCTCTTTGAAAGGATTCCCAGAACTTAGATGTAAACTTGGGATCACGATCACTGACAATACTCTTAGGAACTCCGTGCAGTTTCACAATCTCCTGCAGGTAAATTCTGGCAAGTCTCTCTGTATTATATGTGGTTCTAACACGCAAGAAATGAGCTGGCTTCGTTAATCGATCAATAATCACCCAAATAGCATCATATCCTTCTCGCGTCCGAGGAAGTCCAACTACAAAATCCATCGCAACGCTGTCCCACTTCCATTCGGGAATCTCCAAATACCATTCTCATCCTTTACTACCTCTTGGTTACCAACCAATTCGCGGACTTAACTCTTCATCTTTCTGGGCTTCCTTAATTCTACTTATCAATTCATTCTCTACCTTTATACTTCCCAATCTTATGCTATGCCCTCTCTCGTCTACCGATAAATTCAAATCTCGAAAGGCCTCAAATAATTTCAGTTCTTCTATCATCAGAGTTGCAGTGTGCAGTGTCTTCCTACTCAGGGCATCAGCTACCACGTTTGCCTTTCCTGGGTGGTATTTAAGTTCAAACTCATAGTCCTTCAGAAATTCCATCCACCGTCGTTGCCGCATATTGAGCTCCTTCTGGTCGAACAAATACTTCAAACTCTTATGATCGCTGAACACGTCAAACTGCGAACCATACAAGTGGTGCCTCCAAATTTTAAGTGCGAACACTATAGCTGCTAACTCCAAATCGTGCGTAGGATAATTTTCTTCGTGAGGCTTTAGTTGTCGAGATGCGTAAGCTACCGCCATACGATCCTGCATCAACACGCATCCAAGTCCTTTCAGCGACGCATCGCAGTATACTTCGAACTTTCGGGTAGGATCCGGAATCGTGAGTACGGGAGCACTCGTTAACCTGCTCTTCAGTTCCATGAAACATTCTTCACAAGCTTCGGTCCACTCAAAAGGCTTGTCCTTCCGAGTGAGACGGGTAAGAGGTTGCACTATCTGAGAGAAATTCTGGATGAACCTTCGATAATATCCAGCCAGACCTAAGAAACTTCTTACTTCGGTGACAGTCTTGGGTCGTTCCCAATTCATGACAGCTTCAACTTTGCTGGGGTCTACCGCGATACCTTCTGATGAAATGACATGGCCCAGAAACTGGACCTCTTTAAGCCAAAACTCGCACTTCGACCATTTCGCGTATAACTGCTTCTCCTTCAAGATTTGCAAGACAATCCTCAGATGTTCCGCATGCAGCTCTTCATAAGTAGAGTAAATCAGGATGTCGTCGATAAACACAATAACGAACTGATCAAGGAACGGGCGGAAGATGCGGTTCATGTAGTCCATGAATACCGCTGGAGCATTTGTAAGTCCGAATGGGATCACCTGATATTCGTAGTGCCCATAACGAGTCCTAAAAGCGGTTTTCGGAATATCCTCCGGTTTGACCCGGATCTGATGGTATCCCGATCGTAAATCTATCTTGGAAAAGACTCTGGCTCCTCTCAGCTGGTCCATCAAATCGTCGATCCTCGGTAGCGGATACTTATTCTTCACCGTAACTTTGTTCAGCTGTCGGTAATCTACACACAGACGTAGACTTCCGTCCTTCTTCTTAATCAAGATGGCTGGAGCACCCCATGGAGATGTACTCGGTCTGATGAATTCCTTTGCCAAAAGCTCTTCTATCTGCTTCTTCAACTCGCGAAGTTCCAACGGCGCCATACGATACGGAGCAATGGAGATTGGTCCAACTCCAGGAACAAGTTCGATAGAAAATTCTATTTCCCTATGAGGAGGCAATCGAGGTATTTCATCCGGGAATACCTCCTCGAATTCTCTAACTACAGGTACATTCTGAATTTGAGTGTCAACCGAGGTTTCAGCCTCGATCGACAAGAGATACCCAGCTGCTCCCTTGCGGAGCTCTTTCCTAACTTGTAATAAAGAAATGAGAGAGAAAGGTTGAAAATTACCATCTTTCGCATCCAATGCGAACACCCATGCTTGCGTAGGCTGTTGATCAGCGTTCTGGGGGCATTTGTAAGCAAAGTGTCCTTGCTGGCCACATCTGAAACATGCATTGTTGTTCTTGCGACAAACTCCAAAGTGATTCTTTCCGCACGTAGCACAGACAGTCGCACCCTGCCGTCCAGTTGATGATTGACCAACATTATTGCTTCTCTTAAAATTTCCAGGCCGCGCCTGCAACTGCGGACCTCTGCCTCGACCCCTACCAGGTGCCGTCCTGAAGAATCTGCCTGCTCGGTTTCCTCCGTGGAATTGTGTTGGTGGCTTGTTCAAATTCTTGGCCTCATTAATGATTCCTTCTGCCTGACGACTCTGATTGATGAGCTCCGGAAGTGTACGATTAGCGTCGTCAAAATGAGTTTACGGATCTCCGGATGTAATCCGCTTTCGAACTTCTCCACCTGCCATTCTTCATCATAAATGTTCCGGTCAAAGTTGGCGTACTCGATCAGCTGCCCAAATTTTGCAATGTACTCATTGACCGACATGTTATCCTGCCTAAGTGATAGCAGTTCAGAGTGCTTCATCCTTCTCATTGCCTTAGGAAAATACTTATCCAAAAATACTTGTCTGAACACGGCCCATGTTAGTTCCACGTCCTGAGCTCTCAGCAGAGCCCTCGCACCAGTCCACCAAGTTAAAGCTTCTCCCATCAGCTGGTACGATGCGTAATCGGTCTTCTGCGCTTCCGGGCATGCCATGCGTTCGAAAATATGCTCGATCATCTGCAGCCACTTCGCTGCAGCCTCGGGGTTGTCTTCACCCTCAAAGGTAGGTGGTTGGAAGTTGCGGAAGTCTTTCAACCTCCGACGGACAATTTCTTCTGCATTGTCATGCAGTGGGGGTTGGTTCTGATTCTGTTGCCTATGGTCGCGCCATTCTTGGCTCATATTCTGAATAAACGTTGCCAGTCCCCCAATAGTAGTGATAAGATCCTCGTCCGCATTGCCAGACCTTCCCCGAGTTGAACCGCGACCACCTGCCATGATTCTGCACTCACAATATCATGAAATGAGTTGATCAGGCTCACCGCAAGTTATTCATGGCAGCAGTCCCAAGTAGGTACTCGAGTTCAATTCGGACAAGTTAGCTATGCATCCGTGTCTTATCACAGAACGGTCTTAACAATCTAACTACCCTAGCTAATATATATTTAAACTACAGCACATTTAGACAGTCAATCAGCAGATAAACACAATCAACAATCAATTCAATCAATCACAAGCAAATCCATGGACCAAACTGCTCTGATACCAATTAGTGTAACGCCCTCCCTTGTATGCATCCAAGAGAGTCGTTTGCTAAGCGGAATTAGAGTCTGTAACTTCACATAAGCTAGCAAAGATTCATATTCTAACTTGTAATCCGAAAAGCGTTTTTAGAACTCTTATCACCTCTGTTTGGACGATAAAAAATGTTTCAAGTGATTTAGAAAGAGCACGTTGTGGGCTTCGCGTGCATATAAAATAATAGTAAATCAGAGTTCGTTTGCTCATAAAAACACCACCCGTAAGGTGCACTGTAGAAATTTCAGCACTTAAGTCTTTCAAAAATTCCTTTCACAAGGTTTTCCAAAATAGCTGCTGTTCATAAAAGTTCAAGATAAAATAGAGATGATAAAGTCTACAGTCATCCAAGAGTACCAAAATATTAATCATTACAGTCATCCAATCAATCAAACAGCAACAGTGACAATCTATGCATCAGCAAGCAACAGCAAAACATCACGTCTTCAAATGCTTTTACGTCCTCCTGCCATTTTGGAAAAATAGCAGCCCCGAAGGGGTGAGAATAATCCCAGTAGTGTGGCAACAAAACCAGTAATATAACAGTATTAACTAGGCACAAAATCATAAACAGTCACTTCAACATATCCTTGTTCCTTTTCCTTTTTCCTTTTCATCATATTCATATATATAGCGCATATAACGCCTTTCCTTTTCATCATATTCATATATTGCGTATATAACGCCTTTCCTTTGCGCTTTTAGCACCGTCGTGCGCGCACTTCACAGTGGAATCAAATATACCTTGGCATCTGAGCTCCATGTGGATTCCAACTGTGGGCCTATGCGGACTGATGCCAAGTGTCCCATACCCCGGTACCTTGGGGATGCCTATATGATGCTTGCTCAAACACATGGTCCTGTACATAACTATTCTAAAACAAGGCCTATATGATCTTGATACATGCATGTCATGCTATGCTTTCACACACAAAGCGTAAAAATGCGGTATGATGTAAGGTGCATGCTTATATACCTTTCATATAGCCATCACGGCACATATACTTTTCATATGCGTTATGCTGCCACATAACGTCTTTACCTCATAATCATATAGCCATCACGGCACATTTTTGGCAGTTTCCTTTCATCATAATGGAACATAATACTTTTACGGAATATGGAGCATCATGTCACAATTTTATACCAGTAGTCAATAGTCACATTAGGTAATATCGCCTGACACTTACCTTGTGTGCCTTAAACAATACCAAACAGCGGCGAAGTATCTCACTTCTTAGGCGCACCTAAATCAATTACAACCAATCATTTACAGCGGCGATATACAGCAGAAATAGTGAGCATACAGCAGCGTTTTATAGTGGAAAACAGTGAGCATACAGCAGTGTTTTACAACAGAAAAACAGTGAGCATACAGCAGCGTTTTACAGCAGAAAACAGTGAGTTGTTCCTTAACACAGTGAGCAGAAATCATTGACGTTTTCCTTAAAAACAGTGGACAGAAACAGTGACGTTTTACTTAAAAACAGTGGACAGAAACAGTGACGTTTTACAGCAGAAAAACAGTAGCACCTTACAGCAGAAACAATGACCATTTTAAAACAGAAACAGTGGCACTTTGGACCTCAAAACAGTGGCAGAACAGTGGCATTAGACAGTGGCATTTGAACATCAACAGTGGCATAAGTAGTGTTATTTGTGCATCAAAACAGTGGCATGAATGGTACATTTGAACATCCAAAACAGTGACATTAGTGGTGATATTTGAACATTGAAACAGTGGCATAGGTAGAGGTATTTACACATCAAAACAGTGGCATAAAGGGGGATTTTTGAACATTAAGACAGTGGCATAAATGGTGATTAAAACAGTGGCATAAATCATGATTTTTGGACATTAAAACAGTGAGTATTTTTGGTGCAAAACAGTGACATATGTGGCATCAAAACAGTGAGTATTTTATGCAGAAACAGTGGCACATTATGTACTAAAACAGTGAGCATTTTATGCAGAAACAGTGGCCTGTGAGGCACTAAAACAGTGGGTATTGTGTGCAGAAACAGTGGCATTAAAATGGTGATCTTGTCCAACCGAAACAGTGACATATGCATCCTCAAAACAGTGGTAGATTCATTCCAAAACAGTGGCATATTTCTCCTCAAAACAGTGGTAGATTCATTCCAAAACAGTGGCATATATCTCCTCAAAACAGTGGCATATTCATACAAGAAAACAGTGGCATGAACTTAAACATAACCATGAGACTTTCATTCTATAACTCATGCATACAAATCATTATCAAATAGCTCATTATACTTCCACCATGCTCATTCTTGAATCCAAAACAAAACAAAACCAAGGAGACATTCAAGCACACACATGGTTACACAATGAAAGAGATCTAAGTTCAAGGCTTACCTCTTGAAGCACACACTTCTTGCTCACACACCACACCTTCTAGCTTTACTACACAACAAGTCCACACTTCCTAGGAGATGATCCATGCGCATACATGGTGAGGAGGAACAATCTTGGACAGCTTCCAAGGTTGAGTAGCAAGGCTGGACAGTGAGGGAAAGTGAGGAGAAAACTTACACTTGCTTGGGGTATAGTCACGGCTTTAAGGGTGTGAGGGAAGAAGGATGAAGTTGGTTTAGTGTTTCTTGCTCCAAATGCTCATGCTATCACGGCTAGAGAGTGGGGAGATGAGGAAGGAAGGTTGGCTGCACTTGTAACATGAGGCCAGCCCTTCCTTGTGCGCATACTTAAAGGAAAAGAGAGGAGAGGTTGAAATGATAACAAATCTGATTACTTGTGAGGATGGGACTGCACACTTGGTTTGAACAAGCAAAGGGTTGCTTCTAGTATACACTATGCACATGCAAGGATGTGGAGAGGAGAGGTTCAGATCTGATTGTGCTACCTAAGTCAGAAATTTTTTAACACAAACAAGCAAGTCATGCGCACATGGTGGAGTGGAGGGAGGTGTCATCATGAGCACATGTAAGATGGTTCACTAAGTCAACAAGCAAGACAACTTTGTGGCAGCCTAAAATCTGAATGGAAGCTGCCCTTGTGCGCATGTGATGAGGGAGATGCAGCCCCAAAATCCTTCTTTGGTTGCATGTGGAAGCAAGGACAGATTTGGTTCATGATGGACTGCCAAAAGCATGCAGAAATCTGCACATTTCAGCCTCATGATGGAAGGTGTAAGGTGGTTCTCTTGGTCAACACTCAAAGGCAGATTTTGTGTCATAAAAATCTGATTCAAGCCCTCTTCATGTGCGCCTAAATGGGGAAGAATGCAGCCCAAAATCATGCTAAGGAGTACATGTGTCTTTCATGCAATGAAGTTGAATTCAAATGATGCACAAGCCTAGGTGATGTGGCGGTCATGCAAGGAATGTGTTGGCAGATTTTTCTAAGTCTTTCCTATCTTCTATGTGCATGAATGGGTGGTAAAAAGATTGCCATGTGAAGGTTCCTTGGTACACAAGACAACCTAGTTGGACAAGGCTTAGGGAATGATGTGTGGATTAATCTTGGGCTGAACAAGATTGACCCAAAAGCCTCCTTGGGCCAACGGCCACACACACAAAGAACCCAAACACACAAGTCCAATAGTGACAAGTCCACACACACTAGCCCACTTCCAAAGTCCAATAAACACAAAAGCCTTCTAACACACACTCAAATTACTCTTATGATTTTAATAAAATTTCACATGCCTACATAAGCACCCTCCTATGATTTAATTTAAATACTTACCTTAGTCTCATCCAAGGATAAAGATCAAACAATTCGCAAGCCATCAAACATACACATGCACCTATATCATCGAAACACTTATGTATTTTACTAATTATGTGGGATGTTACAATTGGAAATTATTGATTTCTCTATTGTGCTCCGTCCCACATGAATTGCTTTGAGTCCACAGGTTCCCATCGAGGATGTTGCTTCACCTGTAGAGCTTGCAAAGGCTTACATGGCGAGCAGACCTTCTAATCTTTCCTCATCAAAGTTAGGTGTACAAAATCCTGTACCAAGGGAGGATCCAACTCTTCTAAAAAGTGAAAACTTTCCTCTTAAATCCCCGATTATGTCAATTGCGCCAAATGCTACTAGACATGTTGCGGTTCATGAAAATGGTTTTGTGACCCCAAGATCTCGTGGGAGATCTGCAATATATCGTATGGCTAGAACACCATATGCTAGAATATACCCATCCTCCACACTCAAGGTTTTCCTTTTCCAAAATACCATTTTGGATTATAATGTTTCTAGCACCAAAATTCTTATGTGGTTTCTCTAATTTTACAGGGTGGTGGGCTTGCTGTTGAAGGAGAGCCGTCATCTTCAACTCGGTCTGCATTGGATCATGACATGCTTTCTGGACCTAATAAAGGGGTACGAGTACTTGCTAGTTATAAGTCATGTCTTTTCAATGTATATTTTTGATATGTTACTAGATTTTGTGTTTTTCTTTTCTCATTTTTACAGATATTAAAGCGTAGAAGTTCAGCATTGGATAATGATGTGGGATCTTTTAGTCGTATCCGCCGAATCCGTCACAAGTCTAATCTTCTCTATTCTAAAGGCTCAAGCTTACCTCTTTATGGTAGCTCTCTATCTGTTGCTAGAAGTGGAGTGGGTATTTATGCTGCTCAGCAACCCTCATCTTCCATGCAGAAGCCTATTCTACTGGATGAAGTCAAGCGTAGCCATACAAAATTGTCCGGAGAAAATGTGGACAATACTATGCCTAGTATGAGCTATTCCCCTGTACCCTCAAAATCGAGTGAGATGGCTTCCAAAATAGCTCACCAAATTGATAAGTTGGTTTCTCCTAAAGAAAAATCATCTGAATTAAGGAGTTGTGCCAAGAATCTGAAGGAGCTGCGCACTAACAATAGGAGGCTGAAAGGAGATAAGCAAGTCAGCGTCAGCCAGAATATGTCAGCACTCATCCAGCCCATGCCCAAGAAGTGTCAAGATCCAGGGACATTTACTATTCCTTGCATTATTGGAAATTCTATTTTTCATGATTGTGTGTTAGACTTAGGAGCATCCATTAATGTTATGCCTGAATCTGTGTATAAGTCTCTTAGTCTTGGTCCCTTGTGTGCTACTAGTATTGTTGTTCAGTTAGCCAACAGGAGTAGTGTTCACCCTTCTGGTGTAGTTGAGGATATATTAGTTAGGGTGAACAATCTGATTTTTCCTGCTGATTTCTATGTCCTAAGGATGGAGGGTGAGACTCCTAGTAGTACAATCATACTTGGTAGACCTTTCATGAAAACTGCTAGGACTAAGATAGATGTGCATGCTGGTACTCTTTCCATGGAAATTGGTGATAGCATGGTCAATTTTAATATTTCTAATGCCATGAAATTTCCTAGGGAAGAACATTCTATTTTAGCTACTGAAGCCCAATTCGGACAGGAAAATGGACGAAACCTGAGCCCAATATGACGTGTTTTTGCTGGAATTTTATTTTGACGTTTGGACTTGTAAATCAAATTAAGACCCAATGTGTTTAGGGCCCGAGGCTATGTTTTAATGTTTTGTTTTATTTTATTAAGGTTTTATTTTATGTATGGGCCGAAGTGGTGAAACCCTAACCCGTTTTCAATGTGGGTTATTTATGGGAAACGTTATGAAACCCTTCGGCAGTTAGACTTTTGGATTAAACGATTGTTTGAAGTTTTTCTCTGAAATTCAAGATTCTGCACTCTTTTCTTTTCATTTTCTTCATCTTTTCTTATTTTATTTTGAATGATGTTTAACCTCGCGATGCTAGGCTAAACACCTTTAATCAATCTAAGGTTAAAGGTTCGCTATTTTATTTCAGAGATAATTCAATTTCATTTTTCTCCCAATTCAGGTTGAATATCATGCGATTGTAGATATTCAAACAAAATAATGTGATTGAATTTTATAAGGGAAAATTGATCATTAGATTTAATGGTCAGATTAATTTACCCGATGAACATAAGTTGAACAGATCAAAGCTACTGCGATCGCATTGTTGAGATACTGTATTCAACCAAATGCTAGGCGATAGTCTAGAGAGAGTTTCCAATTGAATTTGAGGATTCCTAATTCGATTGGGGTTAATCACGAATTGATAATTATATCTTTTTATCCAATGAAGAAATAAATTAATGAATCCTAATTCCTTAGGTTGATTGCTTTTTAAACTCAAATTTTGAATTTTAAATTCCAAATCAACAAAATCCCCCTTCCTTTTATATTTTATTTTACAAGAGCGTTTCTGACTTCAAGTAGGTTCTTTGGGAGATGATCCGAGTTGCCCTATCACTACAAACCTGAAGCTCAGTAATTTGCCCTATCTGCTGACAGCGCCATTCCCGCGCCCATAGCGTCAGCAGATAGTGGCAACGGCGCCCACAGCATCAGATTGGCGCCACAGCGTCAAATACAGGGGCTGAGTACCCCAAAACAGGTAATCTGAACTACCTATGGTGTTCTGCCCATAACTTGAGTTATACAACTCCGATTTACACAATCTTGGTCTCATTGGAACGCTAAGAGAAAGATCTCTAACTTCCAGAGAGGCCAAGGGTCCAATTCCATCATATGGGGAACGAAAATTTGGCAGTACCCTGTTGTATTTCCGACATTTTCCGAAAATTCGCCAGAGTTCCCTTTGTTTTTACAAAAACCCCCAATTTGCTAAGGAACCTAAACACATATAGGGATATAAAATCATATGGGTGGCACACACAAGGACCAACAATGCCTTGGGGCACTTACAACCCATCACAGTCCATTTACAGGTATAATATTCATTATGTTTCAATCACAAAGGTTCCATTACATGCTTTTGTTAACTAGCATAATAATCCATTCATAATTTAGGCTTAGAGCCCCTTTACATTACATTTACATGCTTCCAATACATCATAGGTGGCTATGGACAGATCCCATGCTCACACATAATATACATATACATCAAGTATAGTTATACATTAACAAATGCATGGTATTTTCAACATGCACAAGTTCATGGCCTCAATTCAAAACATAAAACCTACGCTAAATGTTTCCAACTGAATCCTCTAACATGCGATGCCTTCCATATGCACCTCATGCTCCACTCCTCCAGGCTCAACCTAACCTGAAATGATGACCCCAAACGCGGGGTGAGATATACAAATATATCTCAGTAAACCAAGGGTACTAGAGGATCACTACACCCCATGGCTCACTCAATGTGCAACATATAACAAAGTATGAAATGCATGTCATACAATATCACAACAATTGGGCACAAATCCAAGAACATCCACATCAGGATTACGTTCAAGGACCTCATCGTATAACTCCCGGAATCTTCCTGGTGCCTCTCCCATGGTTGAGATGACCCCATGGCAAAACCCAACTGGAACTCCTCATGAGCCCTATCCAGCGGAAGTCCCCCATTTGGATCATCCTGGTACCGCTCCCAGAGTCGGTCCCACGGCAAAACCCGACTGGAATCCCCAGCGGGATTATCTAGCGGAACTCCAAACCAACACACATCTACTGGCCAGAGATCAAACAATTTACACACAACATGCTCCAAGCATATCACACAATCAAGCAATAATGCATGAACATACATATTCATGCAATGTGCAACAACACAAATTCCAACCACAACCTTCCACTAGGCGTGGTGGAGCACACAAGTGACTAAACCCGAGTTCCAAAGGTTTACCTCAACTCCGAGCCAATGCTCCATACGTAAGCTCCAAGCTTAATCCGCTTCCATAGCGTCCGTGAGAGGCAACCTATATGATCAACAACATGGTCATCAATCAATTTCCATGCCAACCATTCATTTACACAATTCATCATCAATTTGACTCACTTAGGCCCAATGGCACACAACCAGTAATTTATCCATTTCAATTACATTACCCCCCACTACTCAGCAATTCATAGTTAAACCTACACTTCAATTTTACATCATCAACCAACCATTACCTCAATAGGTCGAATTACTCATGCCCATCAATCTAGGGGTATTCAATCTAATTCAACACTCATACTCATCATATAATTATATTACAACATCATACAATTACTTATCAATCCATTTCTTACACAATCCAATTTTCACAAATCTTAGGCATCATGCAAAAATCGTAAAAGTTATGAGCATTTTTCACCAATAAATTTTATTGCATTTCTAGCTCAAATACATCATTCTAAGATATAATCATCTAATGCACATTTTCCATTTGAGCTCTCTAACTACACAAATCATCCAACACAACTTCAACACAAAACCCATTTATGATTTTCACAAAAACTCCATGAAACTAGGAATACTTACAACCAATAGCTTCCTAAGGCTCCAATGGTTGAAGATCAAGTGTCCATCCAAGCCAAAGCACCACCAATGGCCCCAAAAACTCCACAATTTCGCACAATGAGGTGGAAAAATGATCTCATCATACGCTCACTTTCATGACTCTCTCAAGAAGGGTAATATACTCACAGCCTCACTACAAACAACTTTGGTGTTAGAACTTTATTGATTTGGTGGCTAGATTGTGTGGAAAAGGGCAAGAAAATTTCTTGCCCTATGCTTCCATGGAGGTGTGCGCATGAAGGAGGAAGAAGAAGAAAAGAAAGAAAAGAGGGAGAGAGAGGACCGCGTGGGGGAAAGGAAAAAGGGAGAAAAACTTAAGTGATTTGGTGGGAGTGGGTCCCACACGCGATTTAACTTTAATCCCTCATCTAATTCCAATCACAATTTCACAATCCACATATCTTTCTGGTTCATGACATATTTTTATTTCATCAAAATACTCATAAAAATTTCAGTTGTAACATCCCACATAAATATTTAGGAAAATACATAAAATATATTAGAAGGCATAAATATGCATGTGTGAAAATTAGAGTTTCATGTAATTATTTATTTGAATTCGGATTGCGTGGTTACTAGTGTAAAATTAATATTGCGTTAGGAAAATTATTAGAATTATAATTTTAGGTGAGAAATTATTTTATGCATGTAGGAATAATTATGTAGTAACATATAAAAAGAATTAAAAATAATTGGGCTTGAGGACTTAGAATTTTTGGGCTAGTACCCAAGTTAGTGTCACTTGGGCTTGTGCATATTTTTAAATTGCTTATGTTTGTTGGGCTGAAGCTTTAGGCCTTTTGTAGCCCACTTGATGCAGCCCAAACCCATTAGAATACTATCCTAAACTCATCTTAAGTGACTCCACAAGTCAACCTCTTATTGGCTAGAAACCTCCACATGGCATAGTCTTTCTTCTTCCTTCACTTGTGCGCACATGGCCTTCAAAAATCTGCACATGGACTGTTTACTTATCATTTTGGTCAGCCTTATTTCCCTTCCCTTGTACCTTACGTAAAACATTTGCAAGAAGGAAAAGATAGTTACTTGTTGCACCTTCCTAATCTTGTAAGACATGCACCCAATGAAGACTTTGTGGGCAGCTTGCATGTTTTGTGTGTGGGCAGAAAATTCTGCACCATTTGACCTCCACTTGTGCACTCCACTTGTATTATGCCCTTGTGGAATGGCTTTAAAATAGCCCACAACTCCTCACTTGTTTCCTCACTTTCTCCACACTTATGCGTTGAAATTAGGCACTTGAAACATCAACAACAACTGCACCTTATACCTCCCTCCTTCCACCCTTGTGCGCTGAATTTAATAACTTGTATGCCTTCATTATCATGTACGAATCATTCTATAATAAATAGCATACTTTAAGCCTTTGTAGCACACATTGCATCAAAAATCAAGAACATAGTCTAGGTTATGGAATAAAGACATACCCAAACTACTCTAATGCCACTATTGTTATGCTTGTTTTGATGCTAAAAATGCCACTGTTTCTGTATAAAATTGTCACTGTATTTTGATGCTAAAAATGCCACTGTTTCTGTTTGAAATTGTCACTGTTTGATGCTAAAAAAATGCCATTGTTTCTGTATAAAATTGTCACTGTTTTGATGCTAAAAATGCCACTGTTTCTGTTTGAAATTGTCACTGTTTGATGCTACAAAAATGCCACTGTTTCTGTTTAAAAATGTCATTGCTTTGATGCTAAAAAATGCCACTGTTTCTGTTTAAAATGCTGCTAGGAAGGTAAACGTTACTAGAAAGTGTGGTGTTTCTGTTTAAAAAAATGTCACTATATGTTGTTCACTGCTGCTGTAAAATGCTACTATTTTTACTGCAGTATAAACGTAAATACTACTTTCTGTTTTAAAAAAGAAAAAAGTCACTGTATGTTGTTCACTGCTGCTGTAAAATGCTACTATTTTTATGCCACTGCTGTAAATGTTACTGTTTCTGCTGTAAAACATCACTGTTGTTTCTGCTCACTATTTTTAAGAAAAATGTTGTTGCTGTTTTCTGCTCACGTTATGTTTTGCTGTAAAATGTTGCTATTTTTGCTCACTGTTTCTGCTGTAAAATGTTGATGTTTTGCTCACTGTTTTTGCTGTAAAACGCTGCTATTTTGCTCTCTATTTTTGCTGTAAAACGTTGTTGTTTTGCTCACTATTTCTGCTATAAAACGTTGTTGTTTTGCTCACTATTTTGTTGTAAAACGTTGCTGTTTTTGCTCACTGTTTTTCCTTAAAACGATGCTGTAAAATGATTTATTGTAATTGATTTAGGTGTGCATAAGCGTGAGAAATATTTCGCTGTTGTTTGATAATTATTTAAGGCACGCAAGGTAAGTGTTAGGCGATATTACCTAATGTGACTATTGACTAGCGTATGAAGTTGTAACATGATGCTCCATACTCCGTAAAATTATTGTGTTCCTTATGATGTAAGTATTCTGCCATGAATATGCCTTGACGGCAATATGATTATGAGGTAAAATTGTTAGCATAACGTATATGAAAAGTATATAAGCATGCATCTTACATCATACGGCATTTATTTTTACGCTTTGTGTGTGATAGCATAGCATGGCATGCATGTACCAAAATTCATATAGCCTTGCAATTTTAGAATAGTTATGTACAGGACCATGTGTAGAGCA
>JAVKPL010007063.1:0-28489 GCA_032173675.1 Gastrolobium villosum
TCATATTGTGACCACTAGTGCTTTTCCTATCCAATTCTGGAACCCGCAAAATCAGATAAAATTGGAACAACCTATCAGTTCACATGATGAACCTCTCAGGTACTATAATCCCATGTGTGAAGTGCCTACAGAATATCTGATAACAAGTTTTATGCACTTAAGTGTGATTCCTTTGGATTAGTTTGATCCTAGCACACATGCACACACAAAACATAATATCGGCCAAACTCCTGGTTAAATATAGAAGTGAGCCGATCATACCTCTGATATCTAGGTGATTTCTATGGATTTAACCTCCTCCACTCCTTGTCTAAGGAAACAAGATGTACCCATGGGAGTATCTATGGCCTTGGAGTCTGTCCATTCCAAAAATTCTTTGAGTAACTCCTTACAATATTTAGCTTGATTGATGAATATCCATCTTGTGTTGCTTTATTTGGAGACCGAGAAGTAAGTTGAGCCTCCCATCATAGACATCTCAGATTCGCTTCTATGTAGATTAGCAAACTCTTCACAAAAAGAAAATCAGTGGAACCAAGATACATCATCAACATAAATTGTGAAAGGAATAGATGATTATCTTCTTTTTCATGGAAAAAGAGTTGTGCCTCCAATTTTCCTCCACCTTTCTAATAGGAATTTGCTTAATTCTTCATACCATGTCTTTGGAGCTTGCTTCAAACCATATAAGGCCTTTTCAAGTTTAAAGACATGGTTAGGTGATTATTAATCCTCAAAACCGGGAGGTTGATCACATATACTTCTTCTTGAATATATCGATTTAAAAAAGGCACTTTTAATATCTCATTTGAAAGAAGTTCAAATTCATTATACATGCAAATGCAAGTAACAATCCTAATAGCTTCTAATCCTCAGGCAACGGGAGGCATAGTCTTCATCATAATCATTCTCTTCCTCTCTATTGGACATCCTTTAGAAGCAAGTCGTAGCTTTGTTCTCTAGTTATTATGCCATTTTCATCAAGCCTCGTCCAAATACTCATTTGGTCTCAATTATTGGATAATCATTCGCGTTTTGCACAAGTTCCTAACTTGATCTCTCTTCAATTGATCTAACTTGGATTGCCAAGAACGATGTTCATCAATAATTGCTTTTTCATCATTGTTCTTAGGTTCATTTTTTAAGAAACAAAAAACTAAGTGATTAAAATATTTCTAATCCAGTTTCTAGTAGTTACCCCTTTAGATATATCACGAATCACCGTATCATGGGCCTGCTTATCTTCAATCTTGTGGTAGGTTGTTTCCATCATTGGTCTGGTTGATGAGGTGTCTCCATTTGTTCGTCTTCTCTTTCCTTTTTGCCTTTCATTCTCCTCTTTGTCATTCAAGTCTATGTTTCCATGTCTTCCTATAATATCATCATCACAAAAGCCTCCTTTCTAGGCAAGGGGATTGTCTAGTTTCATTAAATACAACATGAATAGACTCTTCAATGACCATTGTTCCTTTGTTATAGATTTTATAAGCTCTACTTATGAGTGAATATCCTAGAAATATGCCTTCATCAGCTTTAGAGTCAAATTTGCCAAGGTTTTCTTTTCCGTTATTTAAAACAAAACATTTGCAACCAAAGACATGAAAATATGAAATATTGGGTTTTCTCCCTTCTGTAAAGTTCATAGGGAGTTTTCTTCAAAATAGGTCTAATTAAAGCACGGTTCATAACATAACACGCGGTGCCAACGGCTTCCGCCCAAAAATATTTTGGAAGATCATTTTCATTTAACATGGTTCTAGCAAGTTCTTCGAATACACGATTTTTCCTTTCTACAACTCCATTTTGTTGTGGAGTCCTAGGAGCGGAAAAATTATGTTCAATGCCATTTTCTTCACAAAAGAGTTAGTTCAAAATCTTGATTTTCAAATTCTCCACCATGATCGGTTCTAATTGAAACAATATTTGAAGATTGTTCATTTTGAATGAGTTTGGCTAGTCTCTTGAATGATTTAAAAGCATCGCTTTTATATGTAAGAAATAAGGTCCAAATATAGCGAGAATAATCGTCCACAATGACCAAAGCATAGTAATTGCCACCAAAGCTCATAGTTCTAGTTGGTCCAAAAAGATCCATATGTAAAAGTTGTAAAGGCTTTGTGGTAGAAACAATATTTTTTGATTTAAAAGAAGCCTTTACTTGTTTTCCTATTTGACAAGCATCACAAACTTTATCTTTTTCAAATTTGAGCTTTGGTAATCCAATCACTAAGTCTAAGGATATCAATTTACTTAATTGACCCATGTCAATGTGTGCTATTCTTCTATGCCATAACCAAGAGTCATCTTCCTTACTAATCAAACATTTATCGTCATTTGAAGGCATACCATCTAAGTCTATCATATAAATGTTATCCACTCTATGACCAATAAACTTAACTTGCCCATCAATTATACTTTCGATTTTACAAGAGGTTGAGTCAAAAATAACTCTATAATTTTTATCACATAATTGACTAATGCTAAGCAAGTTATGTCTAAGGCTCTCGACGAGTAAAACATTTTCTATAGAGACAGAGAAGGAATTACCAACTTTTCCAATGCCGAGTATCTTTCCTTTTTGTTATCAACATAGGAAACATGTCCATGCTCTTTCTTTGTGAATGATTGAAATTTAGTTACATCTCCCGTCATGTGACTTGAGCACCCACTATCCAAGTACCACTTGGAGCTCTTAGCTTTCAAACAAACCTACATCACAAAGTCGAGATTTAATCTTTGGTACCCACACCATGTTGGGTCCTTGTGTGTTAGTCTTGGGCTTAGTTCCCTTAGGAACCCATACTTTCTTTTGCCCAATAATACCATTCCTTCTAACTTTACATGTGGAAGCACTATGACCTTTTCCACCACAATGAAAGCATTTAATGAATGGGCTACTTGTCATGTAGGATGGAGAAATGAAAAAGTTTTTATATGATTTTTCTTGTGTGCTCGTGTCAAAGCCTAAACCGGATTTGTTAAACATGCATCTTTGTTTACCAAGCAACACATTTAAGTTATCTCTTACACATGTGAATTTGCTTAGAATTCCATTTAAATCATCAATTTCATTGCTTAGATCTTTACATGATGTACATGATGATGAAGATGCATGATCATTTGAAGATAGGCATTTGATGCAACCAATGCTAGCATCAAGTAATTTGAGAGTTTCATTTTCATCCTTCAATTCTTTAATTTCATTTTCTAAAGATGCAACTTGTTTTTCCAAATAACTAATAGTTTTTCTTGATGCTCTAAGAGTTTTAACATGTTTTAGTGTTTCATCATGCATTTCTTCAAACATGTCAGACAACTCATCATATGAAGGGGAAATAGTAGAGTAAGATGAGTTTACCTCGGTTTCGGATTCATTTTTGTCCTCATTTGCCATTAGACATATATGTTGGGTTTCTTTACTTGATTTCTCCGATGGTCTTCCATCTTGCATGAAGCATAGGTTTGCTTCTTCCTTGGAGTCATCATCGGAGGAACTCGATTCGTCATCCCAAGCAAGATAAGCCTTCTTGAAGCTCCTTCTATCCTTGCCTTGCTTCTTTTCATTTTTGTCTTTCTTTTGAACATTTGGGCAATCCGATTTATAGTGACCGACTTTTCCACATTCAAAGCAAGTGACGGTGAGTTGGGAGGATCCTTCATCTTTAGATCTTCTTCTAGGAGGAAATGATGATTTCTTTGTGAAATTCTTCTTAAAGAATTTTCCATACTTCTTTACGAAGAGACTCATTTCATCTTCATCAAGACCATTTTCGGAATCTCCATCTTCTTTTTCCTCATCCTTTTCTTTGCTTGGTGTTGAGGCTTTCAAGGCAATTCCCTTACTTTTTTATGGCTTGTTCCTTTAAGCTTATTCTGGTTAGCTCCATTTCATACTCTTGAAGCTTACCGAACAAGGTTGCAAGATCCATGGTTTTTAGATCTTTTGATTCTGTAATGGCCGTCAACTTGGGTTTCCATTCTCTATTGTGCACACTTCTCATCACCTTAGAAATCAACTCAAGGTTAGTAAAAGATTTATCTAAAGCATTTAAATGAGTGACAAGGTGTGTGGACCTTATTTGCATACTTTGAATACTTTCATTTTCATGAATCTCAAACATTTCAAATTCTCTAGTGAGTGCATTTAATTTTGTAAATTTAACATCACTAGTTCCTTCATGGGTTATTTGAAGAATATCCCACATTTCCTTAGCATTCTTACAGTTTGAAACACGAAAGTATTCATCACGACCTAAGGCATTTGTGATCAAATTTTGAGCTCTAGCATTCCAATTTCCTTTCTTAATTTCATCATCAGTGTAATCATCTATATCTTTAGGAACATCTTCATCTTTCTCATTTTTCATAGTAGGTAGTGTATACCCTTTTTCAACTATACTCCATACTCTTAAATCATTAGATTGAAGAAATATTTTCATTCGACTCTTCCAATAAGAATAGTCGACGCCATTGAAAAATGGAGGTCTAGTACTAGAAGATCCCTCAAGGGGCATATCATGGTTCAAAGAAGCCATCCCTTCTCTTGAAGCGGTTAAGCTCTTTACACAAGAGTTCAAGCTCTGATACCACTTTTGGACAAGTGGTGTAACAGCCCGTTGTACACCGGTATTGTTAACATTGATTATGATATTAAGCGCAGTTACAATCACAGTGATTGGGTTAATTAAATTACGGGCAACTTTTTTTTTTCTTTTATCATATTCCTTTTCATAACAATAACTTTTTCCGTAATCAATTAAAACAACACTATAATTGTAAATGCAATTCGCGGAATCATACATTTTACTAACATCACTAATCTTTCTTTTTATTCAATTCATTTAAACTCACCATCTTACTCTCACGTTTTACCATGTTATAGTCCTTTACGTTAGCTACGCGTGGTTTCAAACCACGTACCATTTGGAGTTCTACCCACCAAGTTAAGCCCCTTTCTTTTAGTCTAGAAAAACCTGAATTTTCAAAAATTGCACTGTGGTAATCGATTACCAGTGGGTGGTAATCGATTACCACCTGTCAAAAATGAGGCAGTAGCAAAAATTTGACATCCTCTGTTCTGGTAATCGATTATCAAGATTGGGTAATCGATTACCTCACTTGGTAATCGATTACCAATCCTCAGTAATCGATTACCAGTGGAGACAGAAGCATATTTTTCGTCCCCTGTTGCATGGTAATCGATTACCATGCTTGGGTAATCGATTACTATGCAGCAAAATTGACAGATTATAGCATTTTCAGCCCAAAAAGGGTTGTGTAATCCATCCCTAACCCCTTAGTACTCCACACAACACATAAACATGTCCTAATGTAGGCTCTAGGCCCTTCCATCATGCATTTTCCTTAAATCATACATCATTTACAAAGTCCTCAATGTAATGGCCATCTTACAACAAATATGGACCATTTTACAACATAATCATCAAGACTTCAAAGGCAATGAATGTGGCAATGGACAAGTCCCATGCTCACCCAAAATATACAATTATCCATGTCATGAATAATAAGCAATAAACAAGACTTAGTACACAATCATGAACACTACAAAAAGCATGGAAATAACATCATGCAATATGTTCATGACCTAAGTCTCAAAATACTAATGTCATGCTATGTGCAATCCATAGTCCTCCTCCAAAATGTCATGCAATCCCAATGCACCGCATGCAAATCCACTGTCCAGTAAGCGGGCTTCTTGCCCGAAGCTCCTCCCGGCTCATAGTGACCTGAAATGTGGTCCCCCAAACACGGGGTGAGATATACAAATATATCTCAGTAAACCAATGGAGCTAGAGGCTCTCTCCACTCCATGGCTCACTCAATGTATAAATATGTCATCATGTAATATGCAAGCAATACAATATCACCAACCAACTGGAGACAACCCGAGAACATCCACGCATGGATTTATGTTCAAGGACTCCATCATATAACTCCTGAGACAATCCTGGCGCCTCTCTCATGGTTGAGAAGACTCCATGGCCAACCCAACCGGAACTCCTCATGAGCCCTATCCGGCGGATGTCCCACGTTTGGCTCATCCTGGTGTCGCTCCCAGAGTCGACCCCATGGCATACCCAACTAGCACTCCGTCACGAAATGATCCAGCGGATGTCCAAACCCAACACACGTCAACTGGCCAGTGACCAAACAATTTTTCATACAATCCAAGCAATATGCATACAAGCACATAATCACACAATGCCATAAACACATAATCCAACCACGACCTTCCACTAGGTGTGGTGGAGCACACAAGGGATTAAACCCAAGTTCCAAGGGTTTACCTCAACACTTAGCAAATCCGTACCAAACGTATGCTCCAATTCAACCTTTTACAATCACGTCCGTGTGAGGCACCCTACAACAATCATCAAATCCAATTTACACCAAACCTCAATTTTCATGAAAATTCCTCAAATTTTCCTAAGTTAAAAACCTAACTTTTTCACCAAAAATTATCATAGCATTTCTAGCTTACAAGCATGATTCTAAGGCCTTTTCATCTAATAGCATTTTTTCATTTGGGCTCTCTATCATCACACATCTAGAATTGAAGACTTAGAGCATAAATTCCTAGATCTACAAAATCAACCACAAAATACCACAAGTATACTCACAATCTAGTGTATGAACACCACCAAGGCTCCACTAAGTCAAAGGGAAACCAAAAGCTCCAAGAAACTCCAAGAACACCAATGGGTCGGATCTGAGTTGGCCAAAAAACGCAGCAAGGAGATGGATTCAAGGCCTGGAAGTGTCACCAATGGATCTAGAAGGTTGTTTACAATAGATTTCAACACCAAAATCAAGAGATTTGGTGAAGAAATGAGAAAATGGCAAAGGAAGAGATGAAATGGTGTTTTTGGTTGTGAATGGTGGATCTCACGGGTGAAAAGGAAAGAAGAAGGAAAGAAAGGCGTGGGGAGGGTGTGGGGCCAAGTGGATTTTGGTCCCGCGGGTCCCACACGCGATCTAACTTTAATCCCGATAAAAATTCCGATCATAAATTCTTAATCTACATATTTTTCCGGTCCATGACATATTTTTATTTCTCCAAAATATTGATAAAAATTTCACACCTATCGGTACGCTCACACCACAGTATTTAACACTTAAAAATCACTATTCATCAATTTTTCCCAAATTTGCCTATTCACTCAATTTTCCGCCCTGATTCCATTTCCAACATTATTTTTGTCATATGAAATCTCTAACTCAGTATTTATGTCTCAGAATACACGGCTGGTCAATTACCATTTTGCCCTTTTTGCCCATTTTGGCCATAATTCTTGGATTTTCACTAATCCATCCATTCTAATTTCACAATATAATATTAAAATACACATTTAAATATATGAGGTGTTATATTCACCCCACCTTTTAGAAATTTTGTCCGCAAAATTAAATCATACCTGCTCGCTAACTCAGGATACAGCCGGAGAATCTCGTCCTCCCGCTCCCAAGTAGCCTCCTCAGGTGTGCGGCCTTCCCACTGAATCTTCAGCATGGGAATAACTTTACTTCTTAGTCTCTTTTCACTGCGGTCCAATATTGCAATAGGACCGACGAGAGTCTTCAAGTTCTCCCTGATTTCAATATTATCCGGCATCACCACATGTGATTCGTCCGGAACATAACGTCGCAACTGCGACACATGAAAAACATCATGTAAATTAGATAATTATGGGGGTAAGGCAAGCTGATAGGCCACCAATCCTACTCTTTTCATAATTTGATACGGTCCAATGAACCGTGGACTCAGCTTCCTCACGCCCAACGCACGGCCAACACCTGTGACCGGAGATAACCGTACAAAAACGTGGTCACCTTCCTCAAATTCCAGCGGTCTATGCTTACTGTCATAGTAACTTTTCTGCCGATTCTGTGCTTGTTTCAATTTTTCTCTAATCATTTCAATTTGCACTGTTGTTTCTTGCATAAAATCCGGGCCAAATCTTTCTTTATCGCCTACCTCAGTCCAACAAGTGGGCGTACGACACCTCCTGCCATACAAAACCTCATACGATGCCATACCCAGACTGGAATGAAAACTGTTATTATAAGAAAATTCCACCAATGGTAAGTACTTATCCCAAGCATTACCCTGTTCCAGTGTGCAAGCTCTCAGCATATCCTCAAGTGTCTGTATGGTCCTCTCAGTCTGACCATCAGTCTGCGGGTGATAAGCAGTGCTCAGTCGAAGCTGAGTGCCAAAAGCCTGCTGCAAAGCTCCCCAAAAGCGTGAAGTAAACTTCGGGTCCCGATCACTAACAATGCTAATCGGTATCCCATGGAGTCTCACAATCTCCTTTACATACAACGTAGCCAACTTCTCTGTGGTAAAATCCACTCGTACTGGTAGAAAATGTGCAGACTTCGTAAGTCGGTCCACAATAACCCAAATCGAATCGTAACCAACTTGAGTTCGCGGCAATCCCACAACAAAATCCATTGAAATACTCTCCCATTTCCATTCAGGTATGTCCAGCGGCTGAAGTAGTCCTGCAGGTTTCTGATGCTCTATTTTTACTTTCTGACAAACCAAGCACTTAGATACGTACTCGGCAACATCCCTTTTCATCCCAGGCCACCAGAACTTAACTTTCAAATCTTGGTACATTTTTGTGGCACCTAGGTGGATAGCATATTGACCCTTATGGGCCTCAGTCATAACTTCCTCTGCAAGTTCCTTGGGCACAACAATCCTGCCCTGATATAATAATAATCCCTGTTCATTAACAGATATGCCACTCTGGCCTTTCAAATATTTAATACTTTCATTTCTGATTTGAGTCTCTTTAATCTTCTCGTGCAGCTCGTTCTCAATCCGAGTCAACTCCATATCACACATTCTCCCTGCAAAGAAATCCGTTATTTTCATGTCACGAAATTGTTCAATCACGTCATTGTCCCACATCATCATATGAGATAAGTTGATAGACTTCCTACTCAATGCATCTGCCACAACATTAGCCTTTCCCGGGTGGTATTTTAGCTCAAAGTCATAGTCTTTCAAGAATTCGACCCATCTACGCTGCCTCATATTCAGCTCCTTCTGATCAAACAAATATTTCAAGATTTTATGATCGCTGAACACAGCAAATTTCATCCCATACAGAAAGTGCCTCCAGATTTTCAAGGCAAACACAATAGCAGCCAGTTCCAAGTCGTGCGTCGGATAATTTTCTTCATGTGGCCTTAACTGCCTAGACGCATAAGCAATCACTTTTCCTTCCTGCATCAACACGCTCCCTAAACCTTTCTTAGAAGCATCACAATATAACACAAACTCACCCTCCAGATCAGGTAAAGTTAACACCAGAGCAGTGGTCAACTTCTCTTTAAGTAGCAGAAAACAATCCTCACATTCCTGGGTCCACACAAAAGGGGTATCCTTTCGTGTCAATCGGGTCAACGGTAGAACCATTGCAGAAAATCCCTATATAAATCGGCGATAATAGCCAGCAAGCCCCAGAAAACTTCTAATCTCTGTCACAGTCTTAGGTCGTTCCCAGTCACTTACCGCTTCAATCTTGCTTGGATCCACTGCAACACCACTTGCAGAAATAACATGACCCAAAAATTGCACCTCAGATAACCAGAATTCACACTTAGACGGTTTAGCATATAGTTTATTGTCCTTCAATACCTGCAACACAATCCTCAAATGGTCGATGTGCTCCTCCTTACTCTTAGAATAGATCAAGATGTCATCAATAAATACAATCACGAACTGGTCCAAATACGGTTTAAAGATGCGGTTCATATAATCCATGAACACCGCCGGGGCATTAGTAAGCCCAAAAGGAATCACTTGATATTCAAAATGTCCATATCTGGATCGGAAAGCTGTTTTAGGCACATCCTCCGGTTTAATCCGAATCTGGTGATATCCGGACCGGAGATCAATCTTCGAAAATACACAGGCATCCCTCAACTGATCTAGTAAATCATCAATGCGCGGCAACGGGTACCGGTTCTTAATAGTCACTTTATTCAACTGTCGGTAGTCAGTGCACAATCTCATGCTACCATCCTTTTTCTTCACAAATATAACCGATGCTCCCCACGGAGACACACTCGGCCTAATAAAATCCTTTGCAGATAATTCTTCAATGTGTTTCTTCAACTCGGCCAACTCAAGTGGCGACATTTGGTATGGAGCCAAGGAGATCGGCCCCACACCAGGCAATAGGTCAATCGAGAATTCAATCTCTCTCTCAGACGGAAATTCCGGTATCTCATCAGGGAATACATCCTCAAACTCATTAACAACTGGAATAGAAGAAATCTCCTCCTTTTTATCACCCACCAATCCGCCCAAAAGGACATAACCCAAATCTCCAGCCTTCAAGGCTTTCACAGTTTGACTGACAGACAAATACAAAGACGGACAAACAGTCGGCCTCTCGTGAGATAGCAACAACCTCTTCCCGCAGCAATCAATCATTGCGCAGTTCCGAGACAACCAATCCATCCCCAAAATCAAATTGACAGAGGCCAGGGGTAAGATAATTAAATCAATGGTGTAACCCCTGCCTAAATAGGTGAACTTCACATCTTCGCAAATCCAAGACGATTCACTAACCTCTCTTGTAACGGTAGTAATATGCATCGGAGGAACCATCCGTGTTACCTTTAAGTCCAACGCCTTAGCCACATAGTCCGCCACAAAAGAATGTGTTGCTCCCGAATCAAACGACACAGACAAATCAACATTAGAGAGGAAAATTATACCTTTTACCAAATTCGGAGCCTTTTCAGTATGTTGCGCATTTGTAGTATAGACTCATCCCAGAGTAGGAACAACAGCAGTAGGAGTAGCAGTAGTAGTAGCTGTCGACAAGGCCTGCAGATTCGCAGCCTGCCCCGAAGAAGATGGACACTCTCTAGCAAAGTGGCCATTCCGACCACACTTAAAACATGCCAACGGACCAGCACCACATACACCCTTGTGGTATTTCCCACACTTCCCACATTGTGGGATAAAATATCTGTTCGCAGCACCACCACCACCAGTGTTTCCACCCCTCTTGAATTGACCAGGAGGCTGCCTTACATGCAACCCCCTACCCCTGTTATTATTATTGAAACCTCCTCTATTAGTATTTCCAGAAGGACCAGGTGTCCTCTTAACATCTTGCTCTTTTGCCGAATCAGATTTCGGATACCTTCCATAAACAGTCTCGACCCTCTTGCATTGGGTCACCAAGTCAGCAAAGTTTCTCACCGCAGTGTTTGACATCCTCTTGGCAATCTTCTCACTCAGTCCTCTTTGAAATTTAGCTGACAAGAACTCCGGAGTAGGTGGAGTACCTCCATAATTTGCAAATTTCACAAGTTCATTAAATTTTGCCACATAGGCATCCACAGTCATGACTCCTTGTACAAGGCTATCAAACTCACCTTGCTTTGCCTCCCGGAAATCACGGGGAAAATATTCTTCATGAAACAGACCTTCGAACATCGTCCAAGAAATAACCTCACCCTGAATAACATATGGGCGAGACACATTGTCCCACCACTCCTGGGCATCACCCTCCAGCATATAAACCGAATACAACAATTTCTGCGGATCTTGGCATCTCATCACTTGGAAAATCTTATCCATTCCCCTCAACCAAGCAATAACCTCCTTTGGGTCCCTTGACCCCAGAAATGCGGGTGGCTTATGTTTCCTAAAGGATATGAGCCTACGCTCATCATCAGCATTATCAAGCACCTGCCCCGCAGCCCCAGTGGATTGGGCAACAGATGACGGATCAGGAACATAGCTAGGGTCAGTAGTATGATGACTAGCCTCACCAGTGTGGTGACTAGCCCCACTCTCCCCCTGTTGAGGAGTAACAGATGGCGTCGGTGTAGGAGTCACCATGGCCGTGTGTGGAGGTGAATTATCCCTCCTAGGACGATCTCTATCGGCCCTCATCTCAGCCATAAAGGCCTGCATCATATCCTGATTAGTCTTCATCAGGTTTTCAGTCATATTCCTATTTGCAGCCGTCTCCGCCTGCAGAGCATTCAGGACTGCAGTGACCGGATCCGGTGGCAAAGGACCTGCACCACGTGCCCCACGACGACCACGCGCCCTACTCATGATATATGTACATGTAACACAAAGGAATGAGTTGATCAGACCCACACTGAGGAATCACATATACATTAATCATAAATAGTTCATAGATAGCTATGGCACACAAGATACAACATACACAATCAGAGTTTCCCTCACAAAACTGCTCTGATACCATAAAATGTAACAGCCCGTTGTACACCGGTATTGTTAACATTGATTATGATATTAAGCGCAGTTACAATCACAGTGATTGGGTTAATTAAATTACGGGCAACTTTTTTTTTCTTTTATCATATTCCTTTTCATAACAATAACTTTTTCCGTAATCAATTAAAACAACACTATAATTGTAAATGCAATTCGCGGAATCATACATTTTACTAACATCACTAATCTTTCTTTTTATTCAATTCATTTCAACTCACCATCTTACTCTCACGTTTTACCATGTTATAGTCCTTTACGTTAGCTACGCGTGGTTTCAAACCACGTACCATTTGGAGTTCTACCCACCAAGTTAAGCCCCTTTCTTTTAGTCTAGAAAAACCTGAATTTTCAAAAATTGCACTGTGGTAATTGATTACCAGTGGGTGGTAATCGATTACCACCTGTCAAAAATGAGGCAGTAGCAAAAATTTGACATCCTATGTTCTGGTAACACTTGGTAATCGATTACCAATCCTCAGTAATCGATTACCAGTGGAGACAGAAGCATATTTTTCGTCCCCTGTTGCATGGTAATCGATTACCATGCTTGGGTAATCGATTACTATGCAGCAAAATTGACAGATTACAGCATTTTCAGCCCAAAAAGGGTTGTGTAATCCATCCCTAACCCCTTAGTACTCCACACAACACATAAACATGTCCTAATGTAGGCTCTAGGCCCTTCCATCATGCATTTTCCTTAAATCATACATCATTTACAAAGTCCTCAATGTAATGGCCATCTTACAACAAATATGGACCATTTTACAACATAATCATCAAGACTTCAAAGGCAATGAATGTGGCAATGGACAAGTCCCATGCTCACCCAAAATATACAATTATCCATGTCATGAATAATAAGCAATAAACAAGACTTAGTACACAATCATGAACACTACAAAAAGCATGGAAATAACATCATGCAATATGTTCATGACCTAAGTCTCAAAATACTAATGTCATGCTATGTGCAATCCATAGTCCTCCTCCAAAATGTCATGCAATCCCAATGCACCGCATGCAAATCCACTGTCCACTAAGCGGGCTTCTTGCCCGAAGCTCCTCCCGGCTCATAGTGACCTGAAATGTGGTCCCCCAAACACGGGGTGAGATATACAAATATATCTCAGTAAACCAATGGAGCTAGAGGCTCTCTCCACTCCATGGCTCACTCAATGTATAAATATGACATCATGTAATATGCAAGCAATACAATATCACCAACCAACTGGAGACAACCCGAGAACATCCACACATGGATTTATGTTCAAGGACTCCATCATATAACTCCCGAGACAATCCTGGCGCCTCTCCCATGGTTGAGAAGACTCCATGGCCAACCCAACCGGAACTCCTCATGAGCCCTATCCGGCGGATGTCCCACGTTTGGCTCATCCTGGTGTCGCTCCCAGAGTCGACCCCATGGCATACCCAACTAGCACTCCGTCACGAAATGATCCAGCGGATGTCCAAACCCAACACACGTCAACTGGCCAGTGACCAAACAATTTTTCATACAATCCAAGCAATATGCATACAAGCACATAATCACACAATGCCATAAACACATAATCCAACCACGACCTTCCACTAGGTGTGGTGGAGCACACAAGGGATTAAACCCAAGTTCCAAGGGTTTACCTCAACACTTAGCAAATCCGTACCAAACGTATGCTCCAATTCAACCTTTTACAATCACGTCCGTGTGAGGCACCCTACAACAATCATCAAATCCAATTTACACCAAACCTCAATTTTCATGAAAATTACTCAAATTTTCCTAAGTTAAAAACCTAACTTTTTCACCAAAAATTATCATAGCATTTCTAGCTTACAAGCATGATTCTAAGGCCTTTTCATCTAATAGCATTTTTCCATTTGGGCTCTCTATCATCACACATCTAGAATTGAAGACTTAGAGCATAAATTCCTAGATCTACAAAATAAACCACAAAAATACCACAAGTATACTCACAATCTAGTGTATGAACACCACCAAGGCTCCACTAAGTCAAAGGGAAACCAAAAGCTCCAAGAAACTCCAAGAACACCAATGGGTCGGATCTGTCTTGGCCAAAAAACGCAGCAAGGAGATGGATTCAAGGTTTGTAAGTGTCACCAATGGATCTAGAAGGTTGTTTACAATAGATTTCAACACCAAAATCAAGAGATTTGGTGAAGAAATGAGAAAATGGCAAAGGAAGAGATGAAATGGTGTTTTTGGTTGTGAATGGTGGATCTCACGGGTGAAAAGGAAAGAAGAAGGAAAGAAAGGCGTGGGGAGGGTGTGGGGCCAAGTGGATTTTGGTCCCGCGGGTCCCACACGCGATCTAACTTTAATCCCGATAAAAATTCCGATCATAAATTCTTAATCTACATATTTTTCCGGTCCATGACATATTTTTATTTCTCCAAAATATTGATAAAAATTTCACACCTATCGGTACGCTCACACCACAGTATTTAACACTTAAAAATCACTATTCA
This sequence comes from Gastrolobium villosum, assembly GCA_032173675.1. Classification (NCBI taxonomy): domain Eukaryota; kingdom Viridiplantae; phylum Streptophyta; class Magnoliopsida; order Fabales; family Fabaceae; genus Gastrolobium; species Gastrolobium villosum. Next base: position 14,798 of record JAVKPL010007063.1, read on the forward strand.
TCAATTTTTCCCAAATTTGCCTATTCACTCAATTTTCCGCCCTGATTCCATTTCCAGCATTATTTTTGTCATATGAAATCTCTAACTCAGTATTTATGCCTCAGAATACACGGCTGGTCAATTACCATTTTGCCCATTTTTGCCATAATTCTTGGATTTTCACTAATCCATCCATTCTAATTTCACAATATAATATTAAAATACACATTTAAATATATGAGGTGTTATAAGTGGCTTCAATACTCAAGAGGGGGTGAATTGAGTTTTACAAAATCTTTTCGCAAAGTGCCTCCTTTGATAATTTAAAGACTATTTCTTCAATAAAGTGATTTAATAAGGAGAAGTATAAGTGTAGAGATTAACTAAGTAAGTAAGAAAGTGGATAAAGATAATCTAAAGAAGCAATTTCAATAATAAAGTAGAGAAATAAAGGTTAGAGAAATTGCAAACTAGATGTATCCTGGTTCGGTCACCACCACTGTGACCTACGTCCAGACTGAAGCCGCTCGATCAATTCTTTTCACTAACTATCAAGCTTGAGGGTGCTTGACAAACCTCTACAACCTTTCAAGACTTTGGGCTCTTGATGCCTTACAATTTTTCACTCCAAATTTACTTAGGAATTTGGTAACCTATCAAGTATGGGGTTCACTCCCCTCTCAAATCAAGAAGTAGGATTGAGGTGATTCAAAGTTGCTGAGTACTCTCAAAGTACAGATTGAACAAACTGAAGAACTAAGAGATGTATAGCTTCAAAGGAAGGATGAGCTCAAGTGTATGCAAATGATCAAAGTGAGTAATTAATGAGCAAAAGAAAGGCTAGCAAGTGTAATAAAGCTTCAATAAATACCCTAGGGTCGTGCACTATTCATCATGAGTGATGTGAGTATTTATATTGACATCTCAACCAAAAACTAGCCGTTTCTAGCCGTTTATAGCCGTTGTAATCCGTACATATCCGGATATTCATCGGGCTCATATCCGGATATGACATATCCGGATATGTATCCGGATATTGATATCCGGATATTGATCCGGATATTGATATCCGGATATTCAAAGTGCAATATCCGGATATTTCATGGCATCACCCTTTTTGTCCGAATTCTGAGTTCCTTCTTATTTTAAATGGTTTTTATGACTTATAATGCATGAAGTTGATTATGGAAAATGTCTTGAAGCGTTTAAATCATGTAGGTATCGTTTTCAAATCAATTTTGGACAAATCAAACCTTTTGTTTTGACATTTCTTTAAGGATGCATGCTTTTGAAATATATGAATGATGCATGACCTTGAGCTCATGCAATGCTGAGTATCTATACATCTTTACACATTTTTCCTAAGTCCTAAGTAGATATACCATTTGAGATTATGGACATGGATTGATGCGTGAGACTTGGTACTTGCATAGCTTTCACATTTGCTTGAGTTTCTTTTTGGATGTTGCTTCGATCTTGATCATTTCTCTTTGTTATCATCAAAACTATGTTGACGTGGAATGTACGTTGTATTCACATCATCACTTTGACTCATCAAGATATGCATTTGAATTATAGGATGAAGTTACTATTTGTATTTATGTTTAGATTTGAATCATCAGGTTGCTATTTGCATTCATAAAAACAAATATTGAAAAGAGAAATAATGGAAGTATTGATATCATTGATTGGTTGATAAATTGCGCATAATTGGAGCCCTTATATAGAAACCTGATGATTTGAATGTCACGTTGTAGAATATCACAATAATGCAAATAGTAATAGACTTAATTTGTATTTATAGCGAAATTAATAGACTCAATTTTCAAGTCAGAAAGTAGTGTCATTTTATATTTGTAATAAATGATGACCTATTTTCCCACACATCAAGATCAAATTTCAAAATTCAAATCTGAAAAGTGAAATATTTTGTAATGAATGCTGAAATCTTTCCCACTTATCAAATAAAAATTCAAATTTGCAAAGTTTCTAAAAGTGGGAAAAATTAAAGTGGTCTGTAGTATGAATGTGGATATTGGAGGAGAGAGCAATAATCAGCAACTTGCCAAAGAATTATTTTCCATATAGATACAAAAGATATGTCATTTCTTATTTTTTATTTAAATTTCAAAATTAAATTATTGTTTAATCAAATATACATTATTTATAATTTTAGATTTTTTTTGTTTAATCTATAATTCCTTTAGTTTGACTTTATAATTAGCTAATTTGTTTTATGAGGCTTTTGATTTGAATTCTGGGTTTTGAGTCACCAACCACTATTTATACATAAAATAATTTTATTTTTTTACTAATTAAGCTCAATGGTGAGATATTAATAGGGTTAACAATAAATCATGCAAAAAACTTTTAGGTATAATAATAAATATCATTAATAGACTTAACCAATTTCAATGCAACAAGAAGTGGTAGAATTAAAAATTTGAATTAAAATTTCGAATTTAGAAACTTATTAAATAGGAAACATTTTAGAGTGGTTTCATTGTTATTATAGTTTTTCTTGAATGTAGCGAAATTAATAGACTCAATTTCCAAGGCAGAATGTAATGTCATTTTAGATTTGTAATAAATGATGACATATTTCCCCACACATCAAGTTCAAATTTCAAAATTCAAATCTAAAAAGTGAAATATTTTGTAATGAATGCTGAAATCTTTTCTCACTTATCAAATAAAAATCCAAATTTGCAACGTTTCTAAAAGTGGAAAAAATTAAAGTGGTCTGTAGTATGAATGTGGATATTGGAGGAGAGAGCAACAATCAGCAACTTGCCAAAGAATGATTTTCCGTATAGATATAGAAGATATGTCATTTCTTATTTTTTATTTAAAATTTTAATTTAAATTATTGTTTAATCAAATATACATTATTTATAATTTTAAATATTTTTTTGTTTAATCTATAATTCCTTTAGTTTGACTTTGTAATTAGCTAATTTGTTTTATAAGGCTTTTGATTTGAATTATGGGTTTTGAGTCACCAACCACTATTTATATACAAAATAATTTTATTTTTTTACTAATTAAGCTCAATAGTGAGATATTAATAGGGTTAACAATTACTTATGCAAAAAACTTTTAGGTATAATAATAAATATCATTAATAGACTTAACTAATTTCAATGCTTCAAGAAGTGGTAGAATTAAAAATTTGATTTAAAATTTCGAATATATAAACTTATTAAATAGGAAATAATTTAGAGTGGTTTCATTGTTATTATAGTTTTTCTTAAATGTAGCGAAATTAATAGACTCAATTTCCAAGGCAGAAAGTAGTGTCATTTTATATTTGTAATAAATGATGAGCTATTTTCCCACACATCAAGTTCAAATTTCAAAATCCAAATCTGAAAAGTGAAATATTTTGTAATGAATGTTGAAATCTTTTCCCACTTATCAAATAAAAATTCAAATTTGCAAGGTTTCTAATGCGGAAAAAATTAAATTGGTCTGTAGTATGAATGTGGATATTGGAGGAGAGAGCAACAATCAGCAACTTGCCAAAGAATGATTTTCCGTATAGATATAGAAGATATGTCATTTCTTATTTTTTATTTAAATTTCGAATTTAAATTATTTTTTAATCAACTATACATTATTTATAATTTTAAATATTTTTTTTTTTAATCTATAATTCCTTTAGTTTGACTTTGTAATTAGCTAATTTGTTTTATGAGGCTTTTGATTTGAATTCTGGGTTTTGATCACCAACCACTATTTATACACAAAATAATTTTATTTTATTTACTAAATAAGCTCAATAGTGGGATATTAATAGGGTTAACAATTACTCATGCAAAAAAAATTATAGGTATAAAAATAAATATCATTAATAGACTTAACCAATTTCAATGCATCAAGAAGTGGTAGAATTAAAAATTTGAATTAAAATTTCGAATTTATAAACTTATTAAATAGGAAACATTTTAGAGTGTTTTCATTGTTATTATAGTTTTTCTTGAATATAGCGAAATTAATAGACTCAATTTCGAAGGCAGAAAGTAGTGTCATTTTATATTTGTAATAAATGATGACCTATTTTCCCATAACTTTTGACTCGTGTATCTAAATCAGGTAATTTTTTTTTATTTCACATAACTTTTCGAGATCTACGCAATGACATCTCATTTGACATATTTTATTTCTTACAAACACAATTTAAATTTGCAAGAATGGCATTATAAGAGCGGTTAAACCCAAAAGGCTCTGAGTTCTGGATTTGTGATTTAATATAAAAAAGATAAATAAGGATTTGATTTGTGATTTAAACTCAGAAATTAATTTGAAAAATCAGTACTAATAAAGGTAATAATTAAATAAATATTCTAAATCTCAAAGGAAGAAGGATTTTATTTTTGAAATTAATAATTAATGCTATAAGTTTCTTGGTTATTATTCGTGGTTTGAAATTAACGATGGCTTATGAGTATTTTTCAAAAATAAAATCGTTCTTCCTTAGAGTTTTTGAATATTTATTAATTATTTCCTTTATTAATACAAATTTTTCAAATTAATTTTAGAGTTTAAATCACAAATCAAATCTTTATTTTATTTTCCTTTTTATTATTAATTTTTATTTTTAATTAAATCACAAACCAAATCTTTTGTTTCAAGTTTTAGCACATATTCAATTATAGATGAGTTTAACAATATGAAAACACGTAGATTAAGAGTCAACTGAAGTGATTTTAATGTCAGTAATATATTTCTTTCAATTTTTGCATATTAGGTCTGTATTATATTTGAAGTACTTTTATTTATGAAGAGGTATTTTTATTTTTCTCCCCCTCGATAAAATTCCTGGGTCCGCCACTGGACTTAAGGCAGATTTATTGCACTCCAAGATTGTAATATCCCAGAAAAATAATAGTAATTTATAATAATAATAATATATTAATAATAATAATGTCAATAAAATAAAAATTAATAATAATAATGTAACATCCCACGAACTTAAGAATTTGAATAGACTTCAGTCAGGAACATGAAAGCAGGGTTATAATTCATATATATATATATATATATATATATATATATATATATATATATATATATATATATATATATATACATGATTAGGGTGACCTAATTTAAGTAAGGAAAATTATTTTATGACAATTATGAGTGAGTATATAAATATACTTATTTTAAAAATTCAAACTCTAGTTAAAAAGGGATGGAATTAAATTAATCATAACATATAAAGGCATTAGTTTAAACATAAAATAAAATTAGAATGTATGTGAAATATTTAGTAGTGGGTTGTACTTAAAATAGGTGAGTCTTTTGGACATCTCTCTTTGGATCCTTTCCATTAGAAGGGCGGTGGCCCACTTGTCCTTGAGTGGGACTTGAGTCCAATCATTGATGCCTTAGTATTATCTCTTCTTTATCCAAGTGAAATATACAAGGTTATTCTTTAGTGGCCACATGTACAGTCTCATACTTCCTTGTGTGCGCTACGGTAGGAGGAAGGAATAGGAAAATTGCAATTACTTGTATTAGTAGCCAAAGCCATCAGCCTTGTTACCCCTTGCAGCCAATAAAATGAAAGCAATTCCCTTGCATGTGGTCCTATTGGTCATTAGAAGCCCTCATCACTCTAGCGCCCAATAAGGGCCAAAGGCCATCTTATTATTATTATTTATTTTTTCATGTACTTTTCAATCAGAATTTTTGACCAAACTCATCCCCCCTTTTTTCGCAAATTGAAGGAGTGACCAGCTGACCTTATCTTCATTTTTCTGAATCCAACGCAGCCACACCCCGTTCTTTAGCTTCTCATACACATGACAAGGGGGAGAGTGACCAAAGTGCCACGTTTTGACAAAAAAATTACCAGACTATCACGTTAATAGTAAATTTTTTCAAAATGCCACGCGGCATAATTCGCTACATATTGTAGCGAATTATGCATGCAAGTAATTCGCTACACAATGTGGCGAAATATGCCACGTCAGAACCAAAAATGCCACATGTCAAATTTTGACATATTGGCATAATTCGCTATCTTAGGTAGCGAATTTCTGAAAATTTGACACGTGGCATTTCTGGTTCTGACGTAGCATATTTCGCTATACTGTGTAGCGAATTACTTGCATGCATAATTCGCTACATTGTGTAGCGAATTATGCCGCGTGGCATTTTGGCAAGATTTACTGTTGGCGTGATAATCTGATAAATTTTTTGTCCAAGCGTGACAAAATGGTCACTTTCCCTGACAAGGGACCACATAAGCAAACAGATTTCAAACCCTTGATTCATAACCAAACACGGTCCTCACCTTTCCCCTAGGCGTTGGATTATTGAAACTAAGGTTGAATGTCATCACTTGTATTCTTTGACCAAATTCAGCTCCTCACTTCTCTCTTTAGCCGTGGGAACTTAGCAAGAGGCACAAGAAAACACAATCAACCATTCCCCTCACAAACTGAATACTCTCCTTGCACGCTAGAGCAAAAGTGTGAGGATCCAAGCACAAGACTTGGTGGCTGTTCCCTCTAGTTGATGGGCGAATTGTGCTGTGCATACAAAGAGGTATGGACATAACCTAAAGCCCCTTTAACCCCATCTGTTTGGCTGCCTGTGTGCTAACGGAGGATGTATTTATTTTATTTTATTTTTGTCATTCGTTCCACTGTTCGGTTAGGCCGCTGCATTTAATTCAGGAGGTGTTATCTTGTTATAAAAAAAGGGCGACCCAGTTTAAATACCCACTTCGTGAGTGTCTGGGGAAGAGAATACTCTAGGCAGTCTTTCCCCTGCTTTTTGCAGAGAGACTGATTCGAACCCACGACCTGACACACCACGGCAAGCAAGCTTACCGCTGAGCCAAGTCGGCCCTTCAGGTGTTATATTGTTATACTCTTTTCTTTTCTGTTCAGCTGTAAAACCATTGGTCCCTGACACATGTAAATTTAAAGAAGCAATCTTTGAGCTTGGATAGAGTATCCCCATCGCTGGTTGAATGTGTGTTGGACTGCCCCTTAGACTAGAATAAGTTAGTGGTCCTTGTATGTGTATGGAGTCATCAACCGTAAGTATTATAGAAATGTTATTCAAATAAATTAAATTGGTACTCTTAGTTGCTGGCCAAAAAAAAAAACTGAATCAGTAGGTGTAGGCCATCTTGGGGGCTTTATCTCTTGCTAGCAATTAGTAGTGTTTGGTTAAGAGGGAAGTATAAACACCTAGTTGATGAACCCAGCCTAGAACACGTTAAGAACTGTTTGGGCAGCATGTAAAAAGCTCCTTACCATACCTTAGGACTGCTTTTCTATATTAAACTAATTAATTAGCCCTGCATGCTTTAATTCCTTGTGAACAGTCTTGAAATTAGAGTTGTGGATTTTTGGCACTTGTGCATGAGTAATGAGACCAAACATAAGTCATGAAATTTATTTTGTTAAGAGCCATTAAGTTCAATTATAACCCAAGTAGCTAAAGTAATGGAAATTGTATGCAACGTATAGTAAACATAAACTATATATATTAAGCACCTAATTGATGATTGAAGACCGAATGTGCATGTGTAGACTTACCTTGGATTTTTGTCAATTTAGGACAATTGGAAAATCAATTTAATGGCAGGAAATTCGTTTGGTACATCAACGGGGAAACCGATTATAAATCAAGGATTAGGAGAATGGGACAACTGTGTAATGTATAGAAAATGAACGTAATAAATTCTGATTTGATGTATGTGTTGTTTAGGTGCACACGTTCTTAGATCTTTGGACTGTTCGATGATGCTTGGAATGCTTGATTTAAAAGTAAAGTGCCAAGGTATGTGTTAGGCGATATTACCTTCTGTGACTGCTAGCTAGTGCATGGATTGTGAACGTTGCTCTCATGTTCGAATTTTGGATATGTTACTTGGATTCTGCTCTTGGACTTGAAATGCTATATATTCTGTTTAATTATTCCGCAGCATCTTGATATTGAATCCATAAGCTATATGAGATCTTGATTATTATCTAGTCATGCATACACATTCATTATTTTTAATTGTGTGTCTGTGTGTGATCCATGACAAAGCATACATGCATAATTTTCATGTTGACTTCTGAAAATAAGTATGAAAAGTATGCATACGTTTGAGCACGCATCATGTAGGCATCCCTCGGTACCAGGGTCTTGGGACAGCTGGCTTCAGTCCGCATAGGTCGCAGTTGGAACCCTCTTGAGGAGCCACTAAGGGAACTCCACTATGCTTGTTAGTACGTGCACCGTAGTGCTATGAACGTACTCTTGGCGTTATATACGCATCTGGACTAGTAATCTTGGCGTTATATACGCAATATGATAATGCTTAGTATCTGTCGGAATTATCTTGATGATGCGGCTGTTTTGTAATTCTGTATCTAGTTAGTATTGTTGCATTACTGGTTTTGTTGCCACACTACTGGGATTTTTCTCACCCCTTTGGGGCTGCAATTTTTATAAATTGCAGGAGGACCTAGAAGCATTTGAGGAAGTGTTTGATGACATGGTTACATGACAATTCTGTTAAGTTATGCTGTGGACAACCTTGCTGTTTGCTCGCTGTCTCTGTTGAATGTAGTTTGAATATTTGACCTTGATGTAGTTTCTTAAAGAATGGAATTCCATGATGTATGTTCTGTTTTGAAAAGAAGTGTAGCATGACTTTTATGTTTCTGGTATTTAGTTTGCGAAAATAATTGTCTTAGTATTTAAATTCGGATTTTTGAACTGTTTTTGCAAGCACTTTACGAGTTGTCGTTCTAGGGCTATAGACCTCCGAATGAGGCATAATTTATATGTATGTAAAGCCCCAGTTGTGTACTTTCAGATTATATAAACTGTACAAACAAATTCTGAAAACCCGATTTATTATGATTTTTACAAGTGAGGAGGTTTTTGGAAAAATGCAATGAATTTTTGAATACTTTGCAAGATCTGTTTCGTGGGGCTATTCACCTCCGATTCGCTTATATTTTATATGTAAGCGTAGCCTCGGATGTCTAGTTTTCTTGCATCAAAGAATATTTTTTTAAGCTGTGGATTTCGAATTTACATTATTTTGCAAGATAGGCTGTTTTCAGAAAAATTAGAGTTGCGCAGCAAAAGCCTTTTAAAAAAATTTAATTGTTGTTTTTGTTTTTTCAAAGTCAGTTTTCTAGGCAAGCTTTTCTACTTGGTCATATGAAAAAGTTTTTACTGAACAAGAATTTTACTCAATAACTTTTTTTGACTCTAATCCACTTAGCAGACAACTCCCTTAGACGCGTACAGGGGAGGGGGTCACAATATATATATATATATATATATATATATATATATATATATTTAATACATATAGCAGCTCATAATAAGTCATATAATTAATTAAACATTAAAATTTCATAACATAAATATAAAGTAAAAATAATTTATCGTGCCTTATTATTTTTTAATGTCCAGTCTCATAATAAAAAATATTTGATTTATAAATTAATTTTTCATATTTAGTTAAAAAATAAAATAAAATAAAATTTGAATCTTAAAAAATAATTGTTTCGGGCTACGTGTTGGATGCATGTTTAGGACGCAGATTTCTCACCTAAAAAAATGTGTCACTGCCGCTAGGTGTTCAATACTACCAACTGGAGATATTTTCTTCTAGCATATACACTGTGTTCTGCCTGTTGGCAGATGTGTCCAACGTAGGTTGGATGATTGATCTTGGATACGGGTGTTTCTCTCTAGATGCCTATAGATTAGGTATCAGGGAGGAACGTGGATCACTGACACTGACCTAGGCGTATGCCTTCAAGGTGTGTGTGTGATCTAGTGTTTGAGATTAGAAAATGTGTACCTTACTGCTCTGCTTTACCTGCCTTATATAGCCCGGCTCTAGGGTTTGGTGGCTGGCCGAGGTGCAGTGTGGACTTTGGGCCGAGGTGCAGAGTGGGCCTAGGTCTAGCCCATAACAGTTGCCCCCCAGCTCGGTAGGCTGAGTTATCTGGATGCCGAGTTGCGTTGATCATCTGACCTGAGACATCTCGGTTGTATAGCCGATATGAATTCACATGCCAGTCTTTCATCTTGCGGTCATCCTCCACGTGTTTCAAGCCATCATGATGCGTATCGTTTGATTATCTTTGCGCCGTTTTGGCATTTAATGCGACTGCGACTGTACAGATATCAATCGTTTTGTCTTGTCAGGTGCTTTTTGCTTTTGCATTTACGCTTTTGCCCCTGCCTTTTCATTTTCGCGGGTCATATCTCTTGAACTTCTCCCCTCTTCCTATTTTACTGACGCTTCCCCCCCTTTCTTCACCTTTCTGCTTCTTTCGTTACTTCATTTGCGATTTGTGACATTTGTGTTTCGAGGTTTTTTGGAAGCATCAATCTTCTCCGTTTGGTATTTTAGCGTTACTTGCTCTGTAGGTATGAGTTTCTTGACCTTTTTTATCTCCTTGCCTTCCATTACTGCTTGTTGCTTGCATTCCTGTGTTTATTGCTTTCATTACCGCATTTAGTCTGCATTCGCATTCGTCCTCTTTACATTCGGTTTTCTTACTGTCGCTGGTTACGTTTGTTGCTCTTGTCTGGAAAAGTTTCCAATATGGATAAGGGAATTCCTTATGAGTATAGGAGGGCCACTTGTCCTCGTGTTTTCGGCCGGAGTGATGAAATCTTGGCAGAGGAGGAAGCTAGAGCTACTGAGGAGGAGGTGATTCGAGGCCAAGGTGCCTCTTCTAGCCGTGGACGTCGGCTGCCGGCTTCTAGGCCCGAGCGTCGTCGTCGTGTTTCTGGCTCCGGACGCTGTCCACCAGTGGGATCTCGTCCCAGTGGTCGAGGGCGGTCTCGATCCTCTTCACACTGTAGTTTATTTAACTCAGGTGCGTGTACTTTGCTTCTTTTGTTGTTTTTAATCCACCCATTTTGCTGTTCTAGGTTCTTATGGAGTCCCCTTCTGCAGAACTCAACATGGAGACTACCTCATCTAATCACGAGCTGGAAGCCGAGGTTGCAGTAGTTGAAGAAGGTTCTGCCCCGGTGGGTGTCAGTCTGCGCCGGCAATTCCCCTGGGTGACCCAGGAAGTCCTTAGCTTTAGATCCTCCCTGACCACAGAGGAAATATCTGGGTTACCAATTGGCAACCCGATAGGTTTTAACACCTTCTGCCCAGCGGAGGATGAGCCAGTGTGCTCAGGTCGGAACCCGCAAGAGCCTCCCTTTTTCTTCTTTTACCGAGATTTGATCACAAAGATCGGTATTCGCTTTCCTTCTTCCCCCTTTATAATATGTCTTCTAAACCATTTTCTTCTAGCTCCCACTCAAATTCACCCTAACGGATGGGCATATATTGTTGCCTTCGAGCAACTCTGCGCATCCTTGTCCGTTAACTGTTCCGTTGCCCTGTTTATGTATTTTTTCAATATTTATACCCCACGCTCCGGTTCTGTACCTCCCAAGTTGAAGGGTTGGGCCAGCATCCGGGGTCGTATTAGTAAGCCGTCTAGGAGATTGTTTTCTGTATACAGTGACTCCTTCAAAAACTTCAAAGGCGCGTACTTCAAGGTCGTGGCCGAGGCCGGCGAGAAGCCGTGGTTTGTTGGGGAAAAAGATGAGGGGAAATTCCCATTATATTGGTCCCATCAACATTACCTTCGTAAGTCGGCTGATTATAGGCTGCCCTTATCTGCCGAGGAGAAGCTCAGTGTCAAGACCTTGCTAACCCATATCCATACCCAGGGTCATATGAGTGCTGCGTCCTTGGTTGCTAAGTCCTATGTTGCAAGCGATCAGCCCAGTATGCTTTTCAACATTGTTTTCTTTTTTCCTTTTTCATTTACTTGTCGTTTTTATCTTGTTTTGGAGACTGATATGTCCTTGGTTATGCTGGTAACCTTGCTTCTTTTATTTGCCAGGTTTAACCATGAACCCCAACTCGGATGACGTGCCTGATTATTGCCGGGTTTTACGGGGCAAAGGTGTAGCCCGTCCCCCCCCTCAAAGAAAACGAAGGTTGCTGCTCCTTCCCCGGGTGCGGGTTCATCCAACCCCGAGCCCCATCATGGCACCTCCATCTTGGATCTGACCAATGATGGTGAGAACTGGTTGGATGGGGAACCAGAGGAGACCCCTCTTACTACTGGCGGCACCACCCGGGCTGTGGTATCTGTTGCAAGGGGTAGCGCGCCACCCTCTCCCCTGCCTGCCGGCTTAAGGAGGGGTTCATTATGGGAGATGGGGGTCACTGCCGAGCTGCGTGGCGTGACCCGCGCTCCTCCCTCCTTCTATGGCTCTCCTGCTCCTTCGAAGGCCGAAGCGGACGAGCTGCAGAAAGCCGAGCAATATCTTTTCAAGGCGGCTTCCCTGATGAAACCGTACTCCCTCCTGCTCGAGAAGCACTCCGAAATTCTATCCGAGAAGGATCTCATGCAGAGTCAGCTAGCCGAGCTAAGGCAGGAAAATCAAGTTCTGAAGTCTGATGTGGCCAAGCTCAGTCTGTCAGTAAAAAGTTCGCAAGCCGACCTGAATGCTATCTCGGATTGCTGCGGTGTGGAAAGTGGCAAGGATGCCATACTAAGGTTTGTCAAAGCCAAGCTATCCATGCTGTCAAAGGCGGAGGCTGCGCATGAGGAGATGGCCTCTCAACTCAAACAGCTGAGGGCGCAGCAGGAAGAGTTGCAGGCTGATTATGATCAAAGCCAGACTGTACTTGAAAATGCTGTTGGTTCCGCTTTCAACAATGCGGTGAACCAGGTTAAATTTTTTAACCCTGAAGTGTCTCTTGACCTGGATCAGCTGGATTGCTATGGCTACATTAGCGGCGGAATTTTCCACTCGGCAGCCGAGGAGCCAATTGCAGCGGATGGTGAAGGTTTTGTCCCCGTCTTGGAGGAGGAAGGTCGGCAGCCGGATTCCGGCTATCAGCCAAATTTGAGGGGGAATACCCCGTAATTTGTAATATGCCGTTGACATCCCGGCTTTATTTGTATAAACACTTTTTGGTCTAATTTGACATTAATTCAAAAATAGAATTAATTGTGTAGTTTATCTGTTTGAATTGCAATTTCCGTCTCGTATGTTTCGAGTTTTGCTGCCGGATTTTGAATTTAGCTGAGATAACGTGCGAGGGCGTCCCCTTAGCACAATTTCCCATTTTCCATAAATGGGCCAAGGTTAGCACTCTCAACCTTGCCCTTTAGGCAAGGCGGGTTCAAACACCCGGGCCTAGTTCTTTACTTCGCGTATTTTGAACTTCCAACGGGTTCATCTATCGCGGATTCAATTTATATTCGAACTCTCAACCAAGTTGGCGGGTTCGATTTGTTAACCCGGGTTAGAACGCTCGGCTCTGGCCTATTCGGCCGGCTGGGTTCCCATAACTCGGATTTTAAACTAGAATTTCAGAACTTCCCATTTTAACATGGGATTGTGAAGCTCGGATTCTAGTTCAGAAATGAACACTCAACCGAGTTTCTTTTTTGCAACGGAGGGTTCAATTTCTTGCAACGCTGGTTTCCAGACGTCGGAATGTGCATTCATTGCATAAATTATCAAAGTTGGACACAACTTATAAATAATAGAAACGCGGAATTTATTGAATCACAAAGTTATAAAAGAAAACATCGTTTTTGCATTGCGCAAGCAAGACATTTAATTTAACTGTAATATTTTTTCAACTTATCTGCATTCCATGTCCTCGCCACCTGCTTTCCTTTCAGAGTTTCTAGC